>MNPL01004354.1:0-21781 GCA_002081605.1 Tropilaelaps mercedesae
TATATATATATATATATATATATATATATATATATTACGATACCCATACTCGACATTGAGTCTACATCTATAAATATATTTCGTTTTCTTTTGCGGATGGGTTGTGACATCGTAAAAGGAATCTTGTACCGTTGTATTTAGTAGACGCTAGCAAATATATTACCTTTAAGTCCTTTTAAAATATATGGGCGCTAAGACGTATTAACACAAATGTTCTCGCTTTCTTATGTCTACGATATTTGGTTGCTAGATTTGCGTAGTGTAATTTACCTAATATTTGCACCTTCGCTGAAGGCGATTCACAGGAACACTCTTAACAGATCATGAAGTACATGTTCTTAAAAACTATCATCTAACTGTGCTCTTGAAACTGTATATATATATATACGCAATTGTATACAATAATTTATATATATATATACGCAATTGTATACAATAATTTATGTGCATTTTATTATAAATTATTATATATAGCGTGCACTATGCTTGCAGTAGTATGGTTATGTACACACAGATGGCCTTCGTTCTATCCAGCGCTAATTCGGTATCGCACAACAGCAGTTGCTATAGCTGCTATATATGCAAAAATTCTTAAAGTACCTCACGCTTCTTGTAAGCATCATTTCCTCATTTCCGTGTCCGAAGTCAGTGTAATTTAGTGCGCCCTTATCGCTGAAGTCGGAAATAACTACTTGGCTGACTCGGCTGAATTGATCCTCGCGTGAATCCCACTATGGACATCACGGACTTGTAGTTCGAATGCTCGTGCATCTGTTATGGCCCGAGTTGCGTGACACAAAGTCCTCTCACCTTTCTAAAAAAAACAGTTCGTTTTCACTGGACCGTCCGGCTTAAGCGCCTCCTTTATTATATGACCCGCAACAAGCTAATATAACATACCGGCCGGCAGTGATACATCGATAGCGCAATAATTTATATATTGAATTGATAGGGCCAGCGTGCCGTTTATTTACCTTCGATCAGCATAAGAGAAACAAACAAATAGGGAAAAGCTGAAGTCCAGCTAAAATAGCTAATTTACATTTAATCGGCTTGGATCTTTTTTATCCTGCCAACTTCTAATATATTTAAAATTAGTCTTCAGTGTAGTAAGGGTAATAAGCTTAATATGTTGAAAGATTTCTTATTTAATAGATAACTGTTAAGCGTTTACTATCCTGTGTTACCACGCTTTTTTCTACTTGGTAATCATTCAAACTGTAGAACAGCTCTAAAAAGTCAAGACAAACAAGAATAGTATTCCAGACTGAATTATTTGAAAAGAATGACCCAATCCTAAATTCAGAATTGCTACTGAAATCTGTCTATAGCCTAACAACGTTGTCTAATACCAATACAAGGCAAAAACTTTTATCGTTGATGAGCTTTCTAACCAAACAAGTTTTTGGTTCCTCGTTCTTTCTGCTATTGAGTTTTGCCAAACGTGCGGTTTGAGAAATATTAGAAAAAAGAGGTATCTCAAATTTGAGATTAGATTAATTTCGCCATCTTGATTTCTGCTGGATGCATGTACAAAATGCCACTGTCATTATGATCGACAAAACGTGACTTTGCCGTTGGAGAAACATCTATTAAACAGCAGGAAAGTTGGCAAAAATTAGAAAATGTGCAACGAGAGTTGACTCACCACTAGTCTAGCTGACGTTCTTATTGGTACATTATTACCTTTTTCCGTAATGCGATATGTTACTTCGGGGACGACAAGTTTTTCAATTTCACTTTTTGTGCCTACACATCTTGCTAAGCGTCCAAGAGCAATTTTTTACGGCCAAAATATATATAGATATATATATAAATATACACTATTGGTAACATATCCATTTGTTGAAAACAACTATTTGTTCTACGAGATAAATGCATTTAGTTTTGAATTTCCAAATACGGCAGTCCTGTAAAAGGACGGTTGTGACCTTACGTTTTTATGCTATTCCAACCCAACTATACAATGCACTTGTGTACCCAATAATAATCTGATACAAACGTTAGATGGATTACACACACGGTCAATTATGTTTAGCCTTAGTGCTATTTTCTCATTGATACAGACAGCGTACAGAGGTTAAATGAGGTAAATGAATATCTTATGCAAGCTGCAATGTTTAAATCATGGAGGGTGAATGAAACGACATTTCTAGGCACTTCGAAACGGCTCTTGTCTGGGTAGCCCGTTCAGGACGAATGTGTAGACGAGTTTTACATGCATATAAGATTAAGTGAGAAACCTGTTCCCCGCATTTTCGATAACAAAACTTCTTCAAACTGAATCTGTTTCGTAAGCACATGGTGGGACCCCTGAGAGGGCCTTCAACAGCATGCCTTATTGAAATTATTTTAACCAAAATCAGTTTACAAGCCGTATTTCGGATTTTGAGGCATCGCTAGATGAGACGGTTTAATTTTTCAGTTCAATGAATTATTATCCTTCATCAACCTGTGTGACCTAAACACAGCTATAGAACGTGTACTAAACGCACCTATAGGGCACCTAATGGGTGTTGAATCGAATGAGCTCCTGAAAACACTTTTTTTTAATACGCGAGAGATCTGTTACCTTTAAGCACATTTTGTCTCCAAATTGGTAAGCCTAAGTGAAACGTTACGATTATCTTTTTTCAGTTTGGCTCGATAAATGCTGCTGCATGCGTTACGCTTCATGTGTTGTGGTGCGCTCCAAAAGAGCTCCTGTTTTTTGTTGTTTACGTCCTGTTTTCCTCTGTGAATGCTAAACTAAACGTTTTTAAATTGGAACTATTTTTGTCTCGCTAATACAACTCGTTAGACTCTTTCGCGGAGTATGGTGATATTTGGCAATGCAGCAGCATGGGTGTGTGCGAGAGTTATCCCTGTCGGAGTCCTCCCAAGCTATGACCGGAATTCTGTCTTTACTTGGGTTTAGGTGAGTGAAACATTTCTGCGTATCAGCATAACTACTGCATAAATACCTAGTTTTTGTTATAGGTAAATTTTCTGTTCAGTCGAAGTGGCACGTGATACGAATATCTGAATGCAGATTATCCGTTTAGATGTTGTTTATTGATATTGTTCAGGGTGGTATTTATAATACCTAGGTGCGTACGTGCAGTCCGTATTGATCAAACTATGGCTAAACATTTATTATCTGATGCAGAAAGGCTTAGTGGTAACATCGATGCACAAGAAAATAGATCACTCGAAGATTACGATACATGACACTGCGTATAAACGTATGTCTGCGGAAAATAGATGTCCTCGGTTTGTCATTGAGTTGTGATTGTGTCTTTGTGATGACAAGCCGGCGAGAAAACGTGGGCTTTTGCTGAAGTATTGACAGAAACAGATCACTCGAAAAGCGTAGGGAGATAAATACACTCACAGTTTTTCACTGCTTTCTCTTCCTTTTATTTTATCCACAACAGCTATTAATTCAACTTTAGTTAAATGAGCCTCGGATCCTATGTAAAAATCATAGGAACATGAAACGCCTGTCACCTGAAATCACCTGTCAAGCTGTTCGTATTACTGCGCATTCGATGCATTATCCTGTCATGAGCATTGCCTATTCTTCGAAAATACTATAATGATTCCTTGATCTATTGCCTGAAAGCTCAGCTAACCTTATGCTGGCCCCCAAAATTAAAAAACTTATTATTGCACTTGTGTCTTTAACAGGATCATTTTTCATATATCAGTGGTTTTAATTCGAGCTTCTAGCTCTAAAACACATATTTACAGACAATCTGTGAATGCTCTTGATTCATAAAAGGGTGAATTCAATCAGGTTTTGTACCGACATATAAAATTTTTCGCACCTTTTCATTTGGCACATCGTTCCACCAAGTCTATTAAAAAAATATACATTTATATTTCTAACCTACCTGAAGTACATTTTTTAGCACATATAGCAAGGTACAAATTAAGAACAATGAAGACATTCGATTAGGAGTAGACAATTTCCCACACTAACGACGGACGATAAATGGTGATTTCAGTGGTGGTTCATACCAAGATTAAGAAAAGCAGTCGCTTATTCAAGATTGACATAAAGTATATTAGGAACTTGTTTGCCAAGAAAAATGGGAGAAACGTTTTTACTAATCCATACACAAAATTGGTCTAGGCATAAAGTTCTATACCACAAGTCGAAACGCTACGTGTGTCAACGAGCTAGTACGTCTTACGCAGGGTTTGCCGCGTACATACATTTTTCATACGACCTTCCAGGGACCGTTCCAGGATCCGTTCATAAAAAAAGCAATGAACGATATGTAGCGACTATTCAGATTGAACTTTCTTATCGCCTCTATAATCTATACTTAGATCGCAGCACCCCCGCCAAAGCAAGCTGGCGTGAACCAACATGTCGTTGCACAATCATTAAAAGAACCTATCCAAGACTTTACGTGTTAGCAGGCAATTGGTGTGAATCGGTGTGGGAGTTCCAGTTGCGGTTGTTAAATTTTGTAATAAATAAGGGCTTATGTCACTTGTGCATGAGGTTCTTACGCTTTGATTAGCCTCGATCGGACGACCTTGCCGCTGCAATTGGTTCTGTGGTATTCATCATGAAGATGAATAAGAAGATCGAAAGGAGGAGATTTTTCCCATAGGGTAGATCGGCTTATAGCGGCCATTCATAAGCGGCTATGTCATAATAACGAATGTCAAAAGGGTCGGAGTAAAGTATTGAGCATTTGGAACACGAAATAAAATTGAATAGAATGCCAACAATTTCTTTACGTGTGCAAATTTTTCGGCTTGTTTCGAGTTCAAATTTTCATGGAAGTACTTATTTGAAAAAACCTATCTGAATTTTAACAAAAATGTCTTCTATAAGCTCATTGGCTTAAGTTAAAATACGTATGGCTAACGCCAGCGATCCTAAATATCTATAGCTGCCATGACATCTAATTTAATGCCGTATCGTGTGTTTTCTCCAAATATTATGTTTGTGAGTAATTCGTACTAAGTGAACCGACCAGTTAAGATATACCGGTCGGCGAAGTTTATGTGGCGTGGTGCCACATTCAACTTGCCGTAGTTGCAGCAATTACGTAAATTCAAGCACGTAAAATACTTATAGCGAAGTGTATTGCATGCCCAACTGCGTTCTCAAACCTTGTCTTTATCTTTGTATCAAAGACCATATTCGTCTGACATGCGTTTCAGTCAATTTCACTCGTGTGCTATAGTTTGCCAAATAGTAATAGGAAATCAAGTGTAATTCTTCCACTGTACGGAGTGTCATATGCCTTGACCGTGATCGAACATAAAATTGCCACGCTACGATCTCCTTGTCTAACTTTGGCCAGCGGACAATTGTGTGAAGTGCATAAAGTAGTACTTCTTTCATGACGAAGTGCTGTAATCAATGTTGCTAGTTTAGAAAATGGAGGTATTTCAAGCTAGTCTATGGCGAAAGCTCTCCTTCGCTCCTTCACCACTGTGCATATCCGAACATTTTCAAAACTTTTGCATTTCGCACACATATGAATCTTTATCACGTGCGTTTATTTACATTAGGTCTAGACGGTAATAGCACATATTGAGTTCCTAGCGGGAATTTACTAAAAGAGAACGCAAAAGGTTGCTCTAACGGTCCGCACGCATAGAGATTTCGTACTTTGATTTTTAGGCTAATGGCAGTTTTCAGTAGAAATCCTCCATAAAATACATCTCCAACTTGAGTGTGATTATGAGATGATTACGTTTTACTCTACGTACATCGGGTGTTGTGTGCCAATTAATGGTAAATAATAATAGAGAGGGTGGAATGACTTCGTTTAAAACTCACAAACCGTACACGTCTAGCAGGAACAAGTCGCCAATCTATCAAAAAAAGCATAATTTTGGACTATGCTTCCTATCGCCTGTCGCAAACTGAGCATTTATTACTAAAACGCGGGACCATTAATAGAGCTTGTTGTAACTTTTCATTAATGGATTTCCAACAAAACGGTTATCTTTGTAGGGGCTTATACCTATCGTGGAAGTATCGCGAAACGAGCAAGAAATTCCAACTATCGAACTTTCATAAATCGACGCTTCTTCTAAATATGCTTTATACGGTGGGTCGCAGTAAGCAAAACAGTGTTTCCAAAACAGTTAATGAGCACGTCGCACCACTCTATATGTTCCTTAATAGTATATTTTTCCTTTAGAATCCTTTGTTATGTATTTCCTCGTATCCTATTTCTCAAGGTTTGATTTTCTATTTAATGATTTCAGCTACCTCGAGCGTACAGGAATGTGATGTGGGGCGTAATGTATTTTTCACAACTGGAATAATAGATTTGGATTACTTCTTTTTAAGTGTTTGCCGTTATAGACCTACCAAGCTAAGGAAATGATCTGGCCGGGTATTGTTAGGGTTAGAGTTTTTATGGCCTTTCATTATTTCCAAGGTGTCGAGAATGCTCGGCGTGATTAGAGCATTTGAAAGCCAAACACAATCGACGCACCGGTAAAATTATTTAGACTAGTTAAAAATCTTAAAAAGACATCTCCAATGTTCAAGTGTTGGGATGAAAAAACAGATGTTGATAGTTCAGTAAAACCACACCCCGCTTTCACAAGTTTTCGTTGTACAAATGATCATCGCTGACAGCAAAGTTCAAAATATTAAAAAAAAAGATAAACATATCATACAAACTTGATACACGATCAGAGGCTTGAAGTTGCTTTTTGTTTTCAAACGATCTTATATATATGACTACTCACATATGATCCTTATATTGTTGTCAATAGAAGATGTTTTGTAACGCATTTGCTTACAGTTGTATATCCTATTTCACAAATTCTGTTTCATTCAGGTAGCTAATGAACAACATTTAGTAACCAGTGTTTTTTACTAGGTGTTGTTAACTATTTGTGTTGACAATTAACTATTATGTTAACCATCTTTTTTAGCCTACAAGTGTCGGCGTAATGTCCACTTGGGATACTTATCGTGGTCCGGAAATGTACTAGTTCGCAACACAAAGTTCAAGGTCGTCCAAACGTGCGCAGTGATGACGTCATATACTGCTACATATCGCATGTAAAACAAAGAGAGTTCCTTAGTGGTTCTGTCAAAAGTCGTGAAAATAGCTTAGCCGTGTGTTGGCCAGACGTTTCTCATGATATACAAAACCTTTTAAAGGCGTAGATACCAGTGGCTTCCGGCTTATACACATTCTTATATTTTGTTAGTCTGGTTATAGTTTTTTAATTAATGATTTGAAACAGTCTATTATCAAGAATTAAATTCGGTGACATAGTGATGCCTAACGAAACTATAATTTACGTCGCTATACTTGTACAATTAGATACATATTTTAATCATTGTTTAATGTTTAATAGTACATCTGCTGTCTAGCAACAGATCTATGAGCATAGGGTCAACCGTGAAGACGTCAACGGACGCTAAATATTCTGTTCAATATTAAGCGCCGAATCAAGAAGTGATAAACTTGATTATTGTTCCCCGTGGCGACGTAATTTACCGAGTGTACCTGTCCATAGGGTCGATACCACTATTTTTCTGTATTCATTTAATCTTTGTTTACGTGCGTAACTCTTTATTCAGTACTGCACGAGCTTGCTCTTTTATGTAATATATATCGTGAAACTCCTTAAAAATGCAATATTTCAAAGAAGAGCTGCATACAAAATATTAAATAGGTCGGAGAATCGTGTAGCTTTATCATCGTCATTGTGGCTTTGTAGAGAATCTGCCAATAAGATCGTTCAGAGCTACGTATATATTTCGTACCCTAAAGAAAGTTTGATTCTGTTTCAAATCGTTGATTTACAAGTCCCCCACCATATGCAGCATAGATGAAAGGGATCCTCTAGTTTTATGTGCGTGGAGAACTTAGCAAATCGATTCCCTGTCAGTTCTTTTATATCCATTCATTTTTTGTGTACGTGTGCCGACATTGACGTTATTACAAGCCTTTCTGAGTCTTCCTGCCTCTTTTATGAACAAAACGTGCTATAGTAAGACAAACTCATAAAATTTCTGTGATACGACAAACTTGGGGACAATATAGCTACAATTTAAAGTTCTTAGATTTATTTGAGAGGCTTCTCCAAAGATTTTCCATTAGTATGGTCGTTACAAGGGGCGCGAAAGAGTCTGAAGCGCCTTTGTCTATTTGCCAGCCAACTCAATCGAATTCCCGCTGCTTGAGATATAGAAAAATCTTTTAGGACTCTGCTACGATAGACAACTTGTCAGAAGGATGTGAAAATTTGAAAACCAGGAATGGCGGCTCTTTTGCGCCGTTAAAATTATTAGTAAATCGAATTACACATAAATATGACATGTTTTAAGGAATAGATTTGTCATAATAAAAAGCTCACTATCCTAAAATTTAAATAGGCTGCTCAAGAAGTGTCTTGTAGCTTTTAAAGTGCACGTTCGAAGAATATTTAATGTAAGAATATTTTACGGAACCACATTTTGCATGAGATTTGAAGGAATATTGTCAATCGTTGGTGCCATCTTCAATGATATATTTTATTTCCTTTTACTCTATCTTTTCTTAATACTCTGCAGGTGCTGACTTGTTTTGTGCTTCTTCGTGCTACAGACACCCTGCCTCATCGATAATTTGAGACCTGAATAAGAAAGCTTTCTATTTCGTTACTTGAGATTAGTTGCTCATTTATTTGCTACATTACGGACGAGGTCCTTGCATACAATTATTGGTTTGGGGACATCCAAGGATCGACAGTCCCGGTGCCGTACCCAGCGGCACTTAACATGCAAACGTTAAAAGCCTTAACATCTCTTGCCTGCATTCCACTCCATCGGTGCCCTTACGATCATCGTGGAGACCGCCGAACACCCAGTTACTCTAGCTGGAGAAAAAATCGAGATAGAGCGTCATCAGTTCGATCAATTCATAGTGTGCGGATGTGTACCCGCTTACATATATATATATCAGTGGGGCGGATACCAATATACTAAAAAATATTCTTAGGCATGACCATCATTTAATGTCCGCGGTAGTACTTTTTGTATCTCTACGTAACACGGATCCCATAAACGTAAATGTGCAACGGCGGGGATCGAAACCGTGCACCTACGTGTCTCCTCCGGTCGCAAGGCGCACACGAATGCACCAAGCTCCCGAGCAGGTTTCATCAAAAATATTTCGTAATTTCCGATATGCCTATTTCATAATATGTGTCTTTATCATAACCATAATTGTCAGAAAAAAGCTTGAGATTGCAGGGAGTTGCATCGTCCTTTTGAAAGCCAGAGTTCAGCTAATGGTAGGTGATCAGTGTTTGAGATAATCCTTCTGCATGCCCTATAGCCTGTGGTAAATCTATATCAAAAGGGACGCTATTATACAAGTACAAATTCATTTACGCCTCATTACCATAATCCTTAGTTTCTCACAAGCAAACTCACATAATGGTAGTCATATAAATAAGAAAAAAATACGTAGATTTGCGCAGACTAGCGTATGGTTACATTGGTTTAGAAGCCATTACAACACTCTACGCAAAAAAATATTAGTGGGTCTTGAGCAACAGTCACCGAGACACTTTTACCTATGGAAGCTGTATTACTTATCGGTGCATTGTTTGGGCCCGCAACCGAGAAAGGTTCAAGCGCCTCTAGCCACACTCTGTATGCTAATTCATAATACTAAGCAAAGAAACGCTCAATTTTCCTACCTTATAAATAGTTCGTTTTCACCATCATAATCATTCATTAAACACGCTTATTGCATAATACAATAAATATATGTGTAGATAAATAAATGTAACGGATTTTGATTATGATCAAGTACGATTTAGAGCCTCTCATGCTCATGCTATTTAGTTCCTTAGGTACACTAAGCCAAACTCGTTAAGAAGGTAAGCGAGGTGACATAGGCACATTCCACCGGATGTAATCTCGTGGAGATAAGATCGCATCGTACGCATGCACATCTGGAGCAGGTTTGTTTGTAAACCGCGAGGGAGCATTGCTTGTGATGAAATCCAAGCACAGCATATCATACTCTAACGCGTCTGCTCGATCAATTTGATCCCTTCCACGCGTCATCGCTCATTACACCAGTGTTTGGGACACCCAGGTCAATATCTGCGAATTTTCTTTCCCACCACGAAATCACTTCACTATAGGTGGAGGTCGCAGGAAGGCTGAAGCGGCTCCTAAGCTCTCCAATAAAAAATAGACTGTCAATAAGGAGATATGCGAGTTTAATTCAAATTGTACAGGGTAAGACGAGAACATGCTCTAGGTAGGATACCTTTAGTTAATTAAAAAGCTTCAAATAATTTGATTCAAGTGTTACGTAGTAAAGTAGATTACCTTTATATTAACGTCCTCTTGTTTTTTCTATATATAGTAATATGTGTACAGCGGATTGTAATTAAAGAGTCTGCGTCTAACTCCATCTGTTAATATTGCAATATAATTCTTTATAAAAAGCGCGGATATACGTTATGAGTGCAAAAGGATATCCGTTAAAGTATCACGCTAAGTCAAAAGGAGGGAACTAAGCGTCACAACGTCGTACAGATACGCGAAAGGTAGCCAAAGAAAATTAGCCCTTTTAGCTATTGCTCAGTGCGTCTACATGGCTTCCTTTCTGGCAGTATGACGTGATCCTTGCGGATGTGCTAAATTAAGAACGATGACTTCTTATTTGCTCTAAAAACATTATTCCTTGTTTCTGTGACATAATGATGTGTGTGTCGTAAGAATGTCGAATGAAAACATCCTCTTATTGTTACCCCGCGCTTCCAGATTTCCGTTGTTCTTTTGTTTAAAAAAAGATAGTTATGCCTGATGTGACAGGAGGACACATTGCGAAATCGAAACTTTTGCCATTCATTATTGGTTAATCAAAAGTATTAGGTGCATAACGTATTTAACAATGTAGATTATATTGATTTGGGTTTGGTCAAAAATTTGTTTGTTTTTTTAGAAAAGATTAGTTTGCTAGTTGGGAGACAAATGTTGATGTAATATGGCATACAAATATCACTGCGCCAGAACTAAAACATGTAGTATCAAAAAATGCATGGCAAATTGAAATGGATACGTGTGTGAAATAGGTACGATCTTGCCAATATAACTTATAAAGGCTGTATTTATTTTATTTTTCTCGACAATTTGTTACCATTATTATGGATTCGTAACAACAATGGTCGTACTATGTTTACAATTATGGATAACAATAATACGTAATTCGTAATGACTTCTTATACACACACGAAATCAAGCCTATTACTGAGTTAATCTGCCTGACCCCCTTCCATACCTTGTCTGCTTAAATACATGCATAGCTACAAGAGGTATCCTTATAAACATGAGCAGTCTTTTTACTCGATGTTCCGTCATTGATTGCTTAACAGCGTATGACGGAAAGTGTTATGGGTAAGGTCGTACCACATTGTCAAGTGGCCCCACTTAGGCCTCGCAAGAAAGTTAAGCAATGATTAAGTGATAAGACACAGGTCGCCCGCGTTTATCTTTACTATCTAACTAGTGCAATAAATGCACACGTTCCTTTTTAACTAACGGTTTTTTTTTCTAGACAGGTGTACCGGAACTAACTAATAATTACCACAAGGCAGCTAGTAAAGTTTGTCCGTGATACTTCTCTTGCTTCTAAAAGGCACTCACTCCTAAAAGGCAGTACTGGGTGCAAAGGGCTATATCGAGCCTACTTCTCGCGCACGCTCTGCGGCAAAGAGTGTCCAACGTTTCCTGACCTACTTATACACGAGATGAGCAGTGAGAGAAGGGAAAGCAGCACGTAACGGATTATGTACGCGCGTATGAACACATTCACAAACATAGAGGAGAAATATGAATGGCTCAACTGACCAACATAGATCACGGAAGCGCTGGTCGCTTTTTGCTTCATAGCATTATAGCCTCATAGTTTCATGGCTTCATGCCGTCGTGTAGCAGGCATATGGTGGATGGCGCTGTGGAATATGCAGGTATAGCGAGAAGGTTTACTTCTTCACTTGCGTATCAGCCTTAGGACAAATGCGATATACCAGCTATTTTTGCTCTTTTAAATATTCTTAGGTGCCGTATCTTGCGAAATGGTCTTTTAAAAATTAAAAAGTGGATAAGTTAGTTTGCAGTACTGAAGCCTTTACGCCCATAACGTAGAACTGGCCCTAAGTGACGCATTTGGTTCTGACACTACTTCGTGCTGGATGATGATGTATCATCACCACCTTACCCTAAATACCAGCTTAGATTGGAACTTTCGCGTTTGCCAGCAACTGGTCGATATACTGAATGTTGGGGAAGCGAAGTAGCCTGTAGTATGACTATAAAGTCTATCTCGACCTTTGGCGGTCTAGGGTAACGCACACGGCTCATTCGCCCTTAGACAGCACCAAGAGGCATAAAGCGACGTGCGACATACGTGCTTTTAAAAGGCAGCCTCGAGTGATGCCGTCTGCGTGGAAAAAAGGGTCCACGACTTGAAGCTATCATTAGTCATGTATCGAATTATCCAATCTTAGAGCCTGTTTCCATGTCGGTAGCTATTAAATAACACGCAGTAAGCATTCTAGCACGTCGCCCAGTTAAGACAAGCGGCCGCGCAACTCTTAAATTCGTATACGCAGTTTAGTTAAAAGACAGGCGAAACGACGGAGAATGAAGTACTTATAATAAACTCACCCACGTGAAGGTGGTAAGGTGCGCTCTATAAACTTCGTATCAGGTCTTCCTAAATTTTACGATTGGCCCTATCCAATATGGTAGATAATTTTACCAAGATTAAAGCACTTAGGTGCTAATAGCAGGTTTCAATACGGTAGCTTTGTCTGTATGTCGTGTCAAAACAATGCATATATAGTAGATTTTCGTTTACGTTGTATTTTTTTCTTCATTGACTGAACCACTGATTATGAACTGCTCAGGCGATCGAAAATACAGATCAGATCATTCAATACAAAGAAAGTCTGTATTTATCCTCCTATGGTGAAATTAGCTCCAACGTTCATATGTCTAACCGCGTCTGCCAATATTGTGGTGGCTTAGGGTTTTCTGGGCCACTGAGAGAGATTTTCATAATGCTAGACGAGCACTAATGTAGATTGCGGGACCCACGACGATACTGTTTCAACACACCCATCGAGCCGGAAAGAGACAAGCATATACATTTTATTTTATAAGCATAAAAATTTCCGGCGCGGAATTAAACAGCAAAAAAAGGGTAAATAATGACATTCCAGCGATAACGCAGTAGTATACCAAACAAGCACGAAAACAGTAACGCGGTAAGTATAGTTTAAATTGAACATATAACGAGTAGTATATTTGATTATATGTCAAAGTTAACTTCAAAAGTTTTATGAGCTAAGCGAGGCAGTCTCACTTCAAGTTTGACTGCAGCATGTTGGGGTAATGTAATAGCTTAATCGACTATTAAAGTGGCAGTATAGTCTACGCAATATTATAGCTTGTTGGCAGTAAAGTTAAACTCGGGAGTTTTCAAAATGAACAAGCCACGAATCTCAGCATGTATTCCCAGACACACCTTGTCAAGTACAACATCCACCACTCAACCCTTAATTGGATAAAGTTCACATGACGCTTCGGAATATTCCTATATATTTAAACGATAAAATAAAGGTATATGCTTCCATCCACGATAATCTATAGGGCATGTGCTAGCTTTATGTTTGCTTTGTTCTACTTTGCAAATTTCTGAACCACACCTTTGTTTTCAAGGTTATCCATGCGTGGGACAGTTAATCACATTATATATCAACCTTATCAAGACATTTGAGTACACAAACGCTTACTAGAGTCGCTGAGATTGTTACTGTAGGAATATTGAACTGATTGAATTTCAGAAAAGATTATCTTCGCGACAGTTAGAGAGTGCAAACAATTGGCTTGAATCGGCCACAACAAGAGCGATTTGAACTTTCGATATTAACACCGCTACTGCACTTACTAGAACATATGAGCTTCGATATATCTAACGCTAGTATGTAATAGTATTAAGAAATAGCTTTTACATTTACTAGTCTGTACCATTTCTAAAGCAACCACTCAATCCTCCATTTATTACCACTTCAATCCTTTATCTAATTTGATATGAAAATACCATAAACATGCCTAGCACCAGTAGCTGTATTGCGGCTACAATCCACTATTTGCTCCAATATGAGAACAACATAACCGTACCTAGTACTACTCATCAATGAAACACTAATTATAGCAACGGCCTTCAAAACCTGTTTATTGTATTAAGAGATGTGAGATTTGCTATTGAGAGACAAACCTCGAGTTAGCAATCATTCGAAAGGGGTGTAGGAATGCAAGTTCTAAATAGGTTTCGGAACTAAACACGGAATTAGTCGTACCACAGGTGTACTGCACCTTTAATTTGCTTAAAAATCCAATAAATTGCAGCTGTATCTGAGTTATTAACCTAATCGTATTGTATCGTATGTACACAACGGTGTATAAACAACGCTACCTATAAATATCCATCGTGCACACACTGCCTGTAGCTTTTTATTTCATGTTTTTCTATCCCAAATAGAGTAATCTAGGAAAGCATTCTAGAGAGTCATCAAGATTTATTGGGACGGCATGGCTATCACATTTCACATCTTTTTAGCATAAAGCATATAATTTGGGTTATATATTTGTCAAACAACCTACAGAAAACCCGTCTGAAATTAATTGTCATGGGTTGTATGAAGTTATTTGTTTCCACTTCAAAGGGAGTAAAGACGCGTTTTAAGTAATTTTAATGATTAGCGTTGGATATTATCTATGGTTTCGTGCGGAAACATTATGCGATAATGGAGTACTTAATATGAGAGCTAGCAAGGCAACGTTTTCCCTGACGCAGAATATTTTCTGCGATCGCATCTCGTTTTTCAATAAATCTGAAGATAGCAGCAAACTATACCTGGTGTATAGGTACTTATATGGCATGATTTTCGTGCAGAGAGTAGCACTTTTGCCTTTATAAATGGCTAGCTTGCTGTATTGCACAGCTAAATTACGGCTTATATAGCGTCGAATATAGCGGACAACCTGAGTCTGATTGCTTCAATAGGCGCTCATTATTCGTTGCACTATTTGTACTGTTTATCTATTTATGTTTGGTAATAATAAAATAGGATCCGAGTCGAATTGGTGAATATCGGTGTGGCGGGAACATTAGTGGTGCATGTGTGTTTTCAGCATGAGTCCCATACTATACTAAAAATAAATACCCTGTTATAAAGCAAAGGGTGCGCAAAGCGTTTCTTCGTCGGGAAAAATTGTAGCATCATTCTTACTGAATTTGTAGGCTTTAGGAAGCTAAGGAAGCGCAATTTTTTTAAATATAGCAAAGCATGATCCTGGACAAAGCCGGCAATGCAACGTTTCGACTTACAATACAAACAAGGCACGGTTTCCCCTGGTAGATTTCCTTATTCCATCTTCTAGTTAGTACTATTGTTGCTAATATTGTGCTAGGCGAGCCCTAAATGCGCAGGAGTATGAGTCGATTGCAGCATAAAAGCTTTTTTATAGAATGAATACATCCATGCTTATTACGCCAATGGTTAGCCGGCACACCCTGATTCCCTTCCAGATAGTTTTAAAATATATAGTGCGGAAAGAAGTTGGAAATTCCTATCCTAAGAGCTATTATAGTGATATCGACATCAATAAAATATGCATTGCCTTTTGCCGTTATTACATCAACACACATGCACTGACTCGTCTAGTTATTCGTTGGTCATAATATACGCAGTGTCTCCTAACCTCTCGATCGCTCTTCGGTCAGTTCGGACCCAGCGATATAATATTTTCCTTCATTTTTAGGGACCGTGTACTTACTAGAAGCAATAGGTTAAAAGTAGAGGTATAATGTGAGTCATATCAGGCAGTTTTTCAGCTCACCAGCCTCATACAAACGCCTGGCAGTATGGTCCCCACTATCAACACTACTGCTGCCTCATCTAATATCACCTACAACAACAATAACACCCAGGGCAATATCTAGAACAATAATAAATTAATAAGAGAAAACAACAGAAGAAGGCAGTAGTATCAAGAGCTGTTGCCTGTGCAACACCAACGGCAACAACACAACAAGCCTCTTCTCCTAAACTTTGCTTCGTTTATCCCTTCACGGCGGTTGTTATAACCAGCTTCGACCCAGATCCTCGTTCCCACTACGGAACGCCTTTCGACACGAGGGACCCTCCTTCTCAAAGTGAATATACACCATGGATGGGAAATGGTCGTATGTGGCCTAAGATCGACCTGTCGGAGGCTGCCCCACGATACCCAAAATAAAGTAATTCGAAATGTTCAAAAAATATACTACGACGTCTTCAGAGAAGGCCACGTATATTGTAACTAATGTTTCTTTGCGGTGGTAGATGAAGTAGGGCCTCGGATATAGGTTGGTGTTTAATTCCATACGAAACGCGTCTGTCGATACGGAACTGAATAAAACTATATGTATTGCGCAACTCCTGTAGAGTACCTAGTGTTTACTCATGATGCTAGCCCACAAAAGTCTTTACAAAAGCTTCGTACATTATGCATCAACAACAGCAAGTTTGATGTTTCGAATCCAAAACACGCTCTAAGCTCCGTGAAAAACCAAACGCGTATGACCGTTTATTCCAATTTTTAGACAGACTAATTTCATTTACTTTACAAATTCGTTTATGAATATCGCTTTACGTCTCAAGAGCGTATTACTCGAAATGAGCCAGCCCCACTACCTTCGCATATTGATCCTCTTGTCATTTTTATGTTTCCCTCAGTATTCTTGGGTCTACTTATACTCAGCAAGGACCATGGATTCTACACTCTTTTTTTTTATGCTGCAACCACCTATCATATTACACTCCTTCTCGATGCAATAGATTCTCCTACACTATCACCGATATCTATCTTCGCCCTTGTTTTCGATCTCCGTTCCGGAGCACCGAGTCGCCTAGGAAAATATCAAGCAAGCCCAAACTAGCTTTCCTGACGACGAAACTAAACTTTTTTGGCAAACCCCATAAACAAAAACACATGTAGTGCCAAAGGACAACGGTGTAGCTTTTGACCCCCTGCATTTGTCTGTCGAGGCTGAAACCGAAACTGAAACGGGCAATAATTCGATAGCAGTGATGCTAAGCAATACATCAGCGCCAAACTGGTCATCTATCTTGATTGCTTTCTAACGGACGTGACAAAGATGACGCGGAATTCAATAGCACAGTTGTTCAGTTCAAGCCCATTCGCGTGAGCTCCCTATCCTTGCCTGGGACTGTGAACCCGTCAAAGCACACGAATTTGTTTTCGGGTTTATATTCTTATCCATAGCCATTATCTACCTAGGCTATATACACAGACAGAAGCCATGTTATTCGGTTTCCTGTTACAAGTCTTCCGCTAAAATCGTAATTTCCGGATTAGTGGTTCCCTTTTAGCGAATTCTCACTTTAATTAAGCACAATGAGATTGTGTCTACAAGCCAACATTTATATAATATAAAATCGCGTCATGCTAATTTGTGAAATGCAGTCTTCACAATAAAATAAAATATTTTATCGCTTGTTTGCGTATTTTTCAAATCGTTGTTCTGAAAAAGCTCTTTCCCAAACGCGGTACTTTTCAAATTGGGCCTCGTCCTGTCTCTGGACGAACATACATATATGTCGTTCTGGACACGTTTTTTTCCATGTGTGGAAATCTGGAGTATAAGGCAGATGGACTTTCAGCTGTAATGCGGTTTATAAATATTTTGTCTGGCTTTTAGTCAGCTCATCTGTTTTGAAACATCTTTAGTTCGTTTTCTAGGTGTCGTCCAGGTCTCAAAACATCTGTCGATCTCTTTTGTGAAGGATCAACGGCGACGACGATTCTTTGAAGCGACTCCTCGCACCGAGATAGTTCCATGCTCCATGTGAGATGAAAGAAACTCTAGAAAAGGAGGTTGTCCACCTCAGCTGAATTGCCGAGTACCTTCTTCCCATCCTAATATTTCTAGTCTTATCAAACAAAGGGTCGGAACAATTCTTCGGTCTTCATTTGAGCATTGCACAGCTGAGGCAGTGTCGAAGGCAAACTTTCGTGAACTCCGTCAATACTTTATCAAGATTCAGTTTAATAGGATCAACATTTATCTCGAAGAACACAATGTGCTTTGCTACAACATTGGCACAGCATACTTATCCAGAAACATATCATATTTAATAATAACGGTCTACCTTACTGTAGCTTATTAAATTTACACAAATATAGAAACTATACCGGAGATTTGAATCTTCAAACTCCTCTAACGTGTGACCGACCATCCGTCGAATACGTTGCCGTTTTTGCTTATGTTTCTTGATTGCTACGACTGTCAGTCGAAAACACCCAAACACTCAAAAGCAGTACACTCATTTTCAAGGGCACCAGTTGAACTTTCTCAAGTTAATCAGGCGCGCGGGACTCTTGTCTTAAAGAAAATTTTACCATATCGGCTAACGATGAAGGCTTACTCCGCTGCAGACAGCTGATACTGTAAATTTCATACTAAGAATTAAGTTCTACAGCTAGTTATAAACTCTTGGCTGTTCTGCTATTTATTGCCTACCGTCCTAAGGGTTAAAATAGCTTACAGAGTTTTGTGATTTTGAATTTTCACTTTTTCATTTAAAATGTATTACTGGTATACTCATAATCGTATAATTCCAGCGGTACGAGGAAGCGCGGGTAGCTTCCACGATGTATCATATGTGGAGCTACACAATGTTGGAGATCAGTCTAAAAGAATACCGACAAGAACATTGAAGATGGAATACAAACGTTTAGTGTTGAATGCTGACTCATCGTCAATTTCGAAGCAATACAGCAAAAAAATCTTTATGATAGCACATTTGCTTGCTGTTCAGTAGTACTTTACGTCAATGATATTCTTTTTCTAACTCGCAAAGACTAATTTGATAGTTTCACAATCTATGGACATCATTCGCTTCTAGCCCACGGATAGGATAATGAGCCATTCGTTATGGATATATGTTTATGGAGCGGTTGTAAAAGCTTAATTTTATTGTCGCCTATGTCGCCATGGTGAAATTGATACTATTATCGATTCGTCGAATAAGTGAGTTTCTCTAATTCATTAATCAATACTGAGTTGCCAATTTTTTTTGCATGGTAATCATTGGAATTTATCGACGTCAATATCGCTTCCCAAAGCAACTCAAAAAAAGCTACGAATTGATACACTACCAATCAATACCTGATTACCTGATCACTACAACTTAGCGCGCTATCGATCAACAACTGACTGAAGTTGACTTACTGAAGCTTGTCTCGCAAGCTTGATTTAACGAAATGAGTATATAGCATGCTATCATGGAGTTACCAGACAGAGATAGAGAAGGTACCTAGGTAACCCTTGTTCACCGTTAGGGCAGCAACAATGAGCTAAGTGTGTTCATATATTTTTTTTTTTTATTTGAGAGACATCGTTATTTCACACAGTATATATTTATTCTGTAGGGATTCTTTCCCCTGTGGCCTTTCAATAAGCGCCTCATACGTGGCAGTTGGTGTTAGAGCTGTTGTCGAACGTGAGTTGCTGGGCCGCCTTCTTCTGTGACAATCTGGATAGGGCTCAAGGCCACAAACGGTGATTATTTTTGTGATCTCCGCCGTTGATGCGATGATAGCAAAGGTCTGCCTTTGTAGTTACCCCGGTCATTGAATAAAGGGCGTATGTGGCAATACCTAAATATAACATGTATCTGATGCCTACAGGTCGAATAATCGTTGTGCTTTCGTCTATTGAGATTTACAGAACTGTTAAGCATCTGTTAGGTATAATTTAGTAGTTTATGGACCACACGCGATCTTGGTGGAAAATAGGCAAATGGCTGTACTGTTGCCCGTTAGTTATTTATTTAACACTGGCATTAAATTGAATAAAGACATGTTTAATAAAGGCATAGAGAATTGTCTATTGTTAACAGCGAATCACTTTTTAAATTACAGCACTCTCATATAACGTGGTAGTACGTGTACGCTTCGATGTTAGCCTAATCGAGTAGCATTTCAGCATTATAGTTGTTTCTTGAGATTATTGTAATTTGTAGTTTTATTTTATTACTATCGCTGTTTAATCGATAAATCACAGTTAGGTTGCTCCGTTTTTGCGTAATCATATTTGTGTTCCCCTTAACGTTATAACTGTCATAGTCTGCAAGGTCTTCCCTATTATAAATGTATCATATGATGTCGGTTTGATCATGAATGATTCACCGTGTGTTTTCACGACATCCAACAAAGCTAAGATCTGCTCTAGTTGATAGCGTTCCTATATGGAATGGCTTACATTATAGTAGGTTATGTACTTGATGATAAACATAAGCGAATTAGAGATACTTGTACTGATTTTTGGTGGGCGACTACAGCTCCTAACTTGTAATAATTTTGAAAAGGTTTGAAAAGAAGGTGACAGTGAATGTATCACCTCTAGGCAAAACAGTTTCATGACACTAGCAAAAAAGAAGAAGAAAAAGTGATGACGTATAGAGAAGAAGTATAGACGTATTAGTATGGTACTACATAACAAAAAGATTAATATTTTGTGAACTAATAATCAGGTAGTAGGCTGTCGCGTTAAAATGCTGCTAACGCAAGCAATAGTTTATGATTGCGTTAGTCAGAGGCCGAACCGTCCAATGCAGCATAATGCATACAATTCCGTCAGTCCTACCTCGTGTTTGAATGAATATCATATTAAGCATTCAAAATGTACCTCTATACGTAATTTATATGTGTGTACTCAAAGCTAAAAAGCACGATTTTCCTAGGGAACGTGATCAAAGTAAATGTCACGGCTAATCTGAGTTCTTTGCTAAATCTGTGAGACCTTAATCCTAAGCATTCAGGTCATCTTTTTTCGGCACTGACCAACATTTGCATAGTAGAAAAATGCTACATTTTACGCATTGAAAATGCCACTAGGAAAGCAATGCTCTGCTACAGAAGCTCCACTTCAAGTTGAGTTCTATTATGTTGCAAGACAACATTTGCTCAGCAAATGGGCTTACTTGTAATGTAAATCTAAACTTATCTTGTGATGTAATGTAGTGTAAATGTGCCAGTTTTCTAATCGTTATCTAAGCACAGCTAATTCCTATAGGGGCATGGTGCGTTGTTGAGCGGCCCTGCCTAGCGGTACTTTTTGAAGCGTGTGCACTTGGAAACGTAGGGTATGCACAATAGTGAGCCTATCAATGCTTTGTACACTTAAATTCTCAGGGGGTCGGCATGGTGTTAAAATGACATTTAAACCAATCAAGAAATGGATCGCGGCAACTAATTCTGGTTACTAACCATGACAAATGTAGTTCAGATAACAGCAAACTGCATTACAGATGAGGCTGGACATTGAAACACACATGAAATATATAGGTTCTGGTTGTCTCGGCGGACGTCGGACATACTGATAGACCATTTATGTGACGTAGTTCTTAAATAATCAAGGTGTGGGCACTAATAAATTATTATAACCGAATATAATAGAAAACGAGGTCGATCAGATTTTTCGGGCGACCTAGCACGTATGATATATGAGCTGGATTTGATTAAGGCTGCCGCTGTTGCTACGTCATTCTTGATTCGAGCTTATTCTTTCAGCGGGTCGCTCTACTATAACAACTGATGTTTACGGTGCAGTCACCACCTCTACATTGCATTGTTAGGTCAACAATGCACTTTGCACGTACTTATATATTTTTTCTTTACTCTGGGATATATATATATATATATATATATATATAT
>MNPL01004355.1:0-23474 GCA_002081605.1 Tropilaelaps mercedesae
ATATATATATATATATATATATATATCATACATCTTCAGCTTACGGCCGAGGTGAATTTTCTCAGAGCGTCACAATGAAAACATAATCATTAAAACATTTTCCCCTTTTTGGTAGTTGTATAGTGACCTTCGTAGAGGGAGAAAGAGTGCTCTTGGTGGGGAGTCCTATCTGAAAAGCTGGATTTCCTGCCGACGCAACCGCTAGTAACTACAGTGTCGACCTGAATTCGGTGTGACATGGTAGCTTGTACATAGAAAAACCTATATGACGTGTATAAGAAGTGAAACGCCAGAACGATCTTGTGAAGATATGTGCAATATTTGACGTAGGAATGATGCAGATCCGGGTAACAGACACCTAGTCATGATAGTAAAAGGAAGGCCCGAAATCGGGGGCTGTCTGTAAGAAGAGTATTACTTATACAAATGAAAAGGATATACAACACGACCGGAAAGTAATTAGGTCAGGAACGGCTCAGTATGTCTAAAGCAAGGTAGTAGCAAATAGCCAATAAAATGAAGCTCACGGAAATTTTATTTGCTGAATGATTAATTTTCTGAAATAATGAAATTTGAGTATATCTGATAAATCTGCCAAACGGCGCAAATCAGTGTAGGCGCTGCGGTAGATTGCATAGCTACGATAGAACTAGCCCTAGCAGAGTGTATGAGGAGCTGTATGACCAAGACTGAAATATTGAAAAGCATGCAAGCGTCATCAGCTTGGACTCTTTGACTGTGGTGGCTAATAAGATAACAAAAGAGCAATGAAAAATAATATTATTATGATAATAAAAATAATATTAAATTATATAAGAAAAATGAATAGCATTGTGCAATGTGAAAGGTCCCTCATCGCACGAGGGCTGGTAACTGTGCAATATATTCCGAACCCAAGGGCTAATAGGATATATCCCCTGCTAGCTAAAGGCGACAATATTATTGGAGGACTATATTATTATTATTACTATTATTATATTATCATTAAGGTAAGGAGATAAATTTTGGTACAACAAGATGTAGAATAATAAAACGTGTTTAAAGAATATATAGTATTATCATTTTTACTTATGATTTTTCATACGCTTCATACGCTTTTTTCCTTTTTTGTGAGAATTTCGGCTAATACTGCTGTCAGCACAAGGACGCCACTGCAACCATTCAGTGACTGGTGTGGGACTTACAAACCTACCAAAATTCCGTGCTCCTCCTACTCTTAGGGTATAAAATAGTGTCTTACCAATTACCGAACCTAGGAGGGAGTTCTTTGCAGTTCTTTAGCTCCTGTGCAGCTTCTTAGAACTTTAAAAGCATATAAACGGAATTACGTCAAATATGATGTAGGACATCGATAGGACTACGTTTCAATGTGCTCTTGTTCATACTCTTTGTATTTATAGGTGGATTTCTTGGTGTTGATAGCGTTTCTTCAGAGGGATGAAGAGATATTTCGTTCAAGCTATCTTTAGAATATGTGTGAAATTTTTCACAATGGTCTTTTACCTGTTTATAAGCAGAGGGGCTGCTGTACGCACCTCATAGTTGGCAAAGCACCAATGATAAAATTGGTCAGATTCCGAATAAGGATGCAGTGAAGTTTGATATTTGACCATTCATGGCAAGTCAGACTGGGGAAAAAGACGCCAATGCTAAGCGTGAGCTTAAGGGTCTGGACATCTTCAATTTACCTCAGCTGTTACATAACCTTGAATATTACAATTTTCCTATCTGCATTAGATACACGTATCGTTGCGTACTATCTTATCGTTGCAGATTATTTACAGGCTCTGTTTTCATGAAATTCGGCCATAATCTCAGCAGTGTGTACGCGGCTGGTCGCTTGGTTTAAATAGGAATAATTAAAAACTTAATTTCTTCATTGGAATAGCCAATCGTGACAATACCGATTAAAATTCTGTTGTGTATTATATTTCATATAAAGAAAAAAGTTTTATTTTCTACTTAGCTTTTAGTTGAGCTTTGAGGGAAACTTTTAGGGGATGTCTACGCATCATTGTGAACCGTTAGCGTGCCTAGCGAAATAAAGCATGTGTGTTTGCAGTATATGGATAGTTTCGGTACGAATCTGTTTGGATCAAAGACGTATTGCTATGCATATTTCTACAGAGGGAGACGTTTCCCGCCATTAGAGACCTTTGGACTTGCATCTGAAGGTCCGCTAATACTACCCGCTACCGTCGTGCGACATTCATCACTCAAAATAAATACAAGCAATACACGAAGACGTATGTCAACCATAAAAATAGCTGTAAACGGTAGGGCGACAATGCGTTATATAACATGTTCGACCATGCAGTAATTACCGTCTTAAATGGACAACTGTAAATGCTGGGGCTAAACGATTGAGAAAATCAATAGAAATTTGTATATCTGCCATCTTTATTTGTCACTATATGTCAACTGTAATTAGCACCGTTTGCTTCGCAGATTTCACATCTGACAACTAATAGCAAGCATGTGCATTACTATTTAGACCTACTTGCGGCGTTCCTCTTAATGAGACCGCATCTGCTTATATTATCTTCGTCGCTGCTGTAATGGTGTCCACAATCTCCGGGTTCGTCACCGTAGAGATAGATGCTAACGATGGTGACTGTGGCGATAGTGGTGGCGATGATTGTGCTTTCCGAATGTGAAAAAATTTACTATTACTAAATGATGTTGACAGGCGTATCAGCTCTTTTTGCGCTAACCTCATCATGATTATTGTCAAGAGTATATCGATCGAATAAAAAATATCGCTGGGCTTATTTGACATCAGGAATTTAATAAAGTGCAGTAAAAATTAATCACGGGTTTCATCCAGGACATTTACCTGAGGGAACTGGCGCCTGCTTAGGTTTGTCATTATGGTGGCCGCACCTTCTGGGCAGAGCATCTTGTCTGATTCGTCCTATTTTATGTTCTTTACCGACAGCGTTTCGACCTTCTACTATTCGACCCTTTTTGTTTAGAGCATACTGATAGGTTGCCAGACAGACTTATTTTTGTGCAACAACATGTAAATGGGATTAGGCTCAAGGATAGGAATAAAGCGTTCTAGGTGCGATACACTAACGTTATCACCAGAGGTGAATTCTGCAAGCGGGCTTTCTTAATAAAAAATTCTGTTGTTAAGCGCAATCTTTAGCTTTGCCTAGTTCGAAGGACGCAGATTTTGGTCGGCGGTAGTCTGCTCAGCCTCCTTATGGCGACCTTCACTCAATTGCGTTTCCACGTGTTGTAATAAGAACCAGACCAGCTCAGACAGATGTTCTGTGCTTTTAAAAAGGGATTTAATTTTCTTGTTAGTGATAAGAGCATCGGAAATCACAATAGTGTGCTTTACGTAAGAAAACTATTTTTTAAACCTGTTATTTGTCGCAGAACCTAGACCCGATTCAACTGTCCATGGATGTGCTAAAGAGGCCGTAATTACATCTATTATGGCAGATGTTTATATAGATAATGCATTTGAAGCTGAATTTTAAAGTTTCCCGAAAATTATGACTTAAAGAATAAGTATTAGCTAAAATACTTTATTCCAACTTAAATTATCTCTGCATTGACGTATAGTTTCATATGAAGCTCAGGAAGTGTACGAATAAAATGTAAAATACCTTTATTGCACACTGTGACGAAATGCACAAATTTAATTGTTGCATGCATAAACCACCAACTTTGTTCTAAGATCCGTTTTCCAAACTGAATTTGCACGAATGATATCATTGCAACATTGCTCGTAACTGCGACGGTAGTATTGTTGATATGGGTTGGGAAAACTGGTTTTCATGGCCTCAATGCCGCATTGCAGATACGTCGTAGTATGCTTGTGATGAAAAAAATGTCGATTTTGGTGTTTGCCTGTATTATTTGACTTCAATTTGATTTCCTACTATAGATAAGCCTCAAATGGTCATTTTGTTCATGCATTCTACGCTTTTAGTCAATTTAACTCTACACCTTTTAAGCTATTTGTTCATACAGTACATCTTCTTGGATAGTGTTAAAGTCGCTAAATCCTATAAGGGTACACCCTTTAACTTTCCTCCTAATCATACACGCCCGAGGCGGCTTCCTTAAGATTTTGAAAAGACAGAATTGCCCCTAAAGAAAAGAAAATTTTCAGATAAGGCAAGAATGTGAAAAATGATGTAATCTGAACTAAGACACGTGCCAACGCATAAGGGTAGGACGATCTACAAAACAACGAATACACTCTGATAACACGTTACCTACATTGATACGGAATTCTAAGCTCTGTTTTCGAACCCGCCACGACATTTCTCCATATATCTCCAAGGATTCATGTTTGTAAATAAATTATTGGTATCTACGCACAAAGGATAAACTAGTAACCAGTGGTATTTCCCCGGAAAACTTCTCCACTCACAATGACAACACCTTGGTCAAAAGAGCCGTTGTTGCGAAATTAGATAGGGTCCATGGCTGCAACAGAAGCGACCACTGAGGAGGCGGGCAGGGTCAAATCAATGTCCTGCTCGTTCGACTCATTTCGAAAGTCTCAACTACAGCTGCTGCTGTCTACTGCGTAAACATGGAGCACACTGCGCGAGTCCATAGAATAGGGATCCTCTTGGGATTCTCGTTGGCAACAACGCAAAATTGCTAGCAAATTGTCCTATTTTAAGGTGTGCAAATTGCAAAGGGAAGAAGCTATGGAAAGAGTTGACCCGTGTCTTATCTTTGTTTCAACAAGGAAAGAGACGCCTATCTAGATTAACATAGAAAGGAACATCTGGCAAAATTAGACTAACATGGTAGATTAAATCTTTTAAATATTTTTAGTATAGCCTCAACTTAGCTGAAGCCATGAAGCAACTTAGCTGAGGAATGCTAGACGAGCCAAATTCGCTCGAAATAGACTTATATAATGTTATGTATATAGTATTTTCTATGATTTGTATGTGACAGGCCAATTTTTCATTAAAAACAGTTCTTAGGAAAATTCCTAAATTTTTCTGTGTAGATCTCAGTGTTAAAATTAAGCAGTGTAACGCCGCTTGTGTCGCTTACGTATACTGAAAAAAGCTCTACAAAAAGTTATTTCACTAAATAACCTATCGTTAATCGAATGTACGACCGTGGATTCATCACTAGACAGGCCTGACCAGAAAGATTGTTGGAGATTTGTACTAGTGATCGCGTATTCTAGGCGGCTACACATTTGTTCCTGAAAGACGACCGTGTCTCTTGTTAAAGCAGCATGCAGAACAAAGTCCTCTTTAATATTTGTTCAACTGCTGCTGAAGGAAGGTTACAACGACGAGATATAAGTCTAAGTAAACTAACTGGAAAGCTAGAGACTGATCCACGTAAGGTGTCCGCCGATGCTTCGTTAATTGCGTATTCAGAGGTGCTCGAAGCAGAAGAACAACAAGGAGCAGTTTTGAGATTAACATGAGAGACTTCCCAATGAATTTATCTTATACACTACTTTAAATTTTACCTATACCATCTCAGCAAGCAAGCTTTTTACGTAAACCGCCTAAAAGCCTACTAAATTTAATACAATTTCCCGGTTTATTATTTTCTCAAACTAGCACGATTTTCTCTCTCTGCATTCATGCATGATACACACACATGACAGATATCAAAAAGCTCAACAAATGACCCCATTGGAAATTCGATCGTGAGACGTGTGAAAAATCATTTGTACCAGGGTCGCGCTGCCGAGTCTCCTCTCTTCCGTATAAAAACGGAGCGAATTTTAATCGCCATATTAGAAAGAGTTAGAAGAGTTTGAATCTTGCATATTACACCAACAAACGCAATCAGGTATACTGCCTCATGTTAACAACTGTGATTTGCTAGAAACGAGCCTGATTACGGTTGCGAGTGGCTTACGTTAAATCTGCTCCGAAGTTATCTCAGTATCTGGAGCCTATATTACAGCAATAAGGTAAGCATGGGTTTTTTGTCCACAAGAGTGCAACGACAATATCGGCTAAATCAATATTAAAACACATCCTGTATAACTTGATGTGCATTTAAATGTTAGGCCTATGAATAAGGTCGTCGCAGACGTGTCGCAAAATGGCTGACAAGAATCATTTGGACAGATTAACTGATTAATAGCTAAATCATCAAGAACTACAAAAGAATGTCAAAAACGTGAAACCATAAAGCTTTTTGACGAGGTTTTGCAAGAAACGAAGAAAGAATGTTGTTATGCTTGCAGCTTCGTTAGTACAAAACAAATTGAATCTTGCGATTCGGCACTGGCCAAACCTAGCTAATTGAGTGGTGACTGCTCCCGTTATAGGCGCCGTGACAATTCTGCAAATATTATCGGAGAATTGGATCAACTCGATTCGTAGGAATTCTATTTCTAGAAAAAATCGTCTCAAGTGTGTGTGCTGCATCCCATTTAAAAAGTATAAATAACATAGAAAATGTACTAAATAAAGAAAGTTGAGCGTTTTTTTGTTAGAAATGTTGCTTAAGAGTTTGGCGGTAACCAAGAGATTTGCCACTAAAAGCAAATTATCGTCTGTTAAAACACGAACCCTATAGAGCGAAGTTTTCCTCTGTTTCTTCCACTGTTGTCTTGCTTGATGGATCACCACTTAGAGATCTCATCCCGAAAAGTAGCGTTGTGTACAACATGCTATATATGCGCTGTTGCATTCTCACATAGCTCTGTCCACAATACACATTATTATGCAGTGCCAAACCGTGGCTGACATTATCCTGTAATCACGAGAGTCAAGAAATTTAATTAGTAATTGAAACCCAATCTTGTCGATTTGGTGGATCAGCCTAATTTAAATTTAGCGTATTTTTATTATGCATGCTATAAAAGACAGCAAACGGTATACTAAAAAAAGGGGAATGGTCTTTGAAAGTAAATCATGCACAATTTAAATGCAACAAGTCTTCTCCAGTGTTTTTGTCATTATGGGATTGGACACGGCCATTACAGTGCTACGTAACCGTAACCCGATAAAAGCTAGCCTGATATATTAGTAATAATAACAGACACGGCGCTTTTCATTTTGGTGAAGCTAAAATCCTATAATCTACTCTAAAGACTGATTTAAGTAATATCCGTAAAAAAGTGGAAGGTAGCCTTGATCCAGTTTGAACTCGTTTAGTCAGCCCACCCACTTTATTTCCATATCCGGCATCGACCTCCGGACTCCACAGCTATTTAGATGCCGTCTAAGGCAATTAGCTAAAAATCATCCATTATATTTGATATAACACGATGTGATTAAAAAGATTGAGTGAAGCTGTATTACAGGCGCCTTATATATCGTTAAAGCACGTTTATCAAAATCTCTCGTTACTTGGCTTTGGTTTTACCGATATAATTTCCCAGTAGCACATATTTTGAAACTTTGCAGATTACTTATACTTGAAGTAATGTGTATCTTGCTTCTCGTATGTCTAATAATTTTAGCCATAGTCATAGTTTTCCAGTGGAGAGCAACAGATAACAAACAAGATCAATATAATATTTAAGTGGGCTGCTAATACAACTTAAACAAAAATAAAAAGATCGCTTACAATCCCGAAGTTCTCAAGAAGACGTATAATACCAATTCGTCTAACGCAACAGAGTTGTTAGATGTCAATACAATTGCATTTAAGTCACGTCCCCATTTTTCTAAGCTAAACAAATCCTCAAAGGGATCTATCGTAGAACCAGGAAGCATCAATGAAATCCGAGTTTGTAGAGCAACCTTCTGACAAAACTACATTTTAAAAAGTTTTAATATTTTTACATTTAATTATGTCAATCTCCGTTATCGTATTCAGTAATTTAATTGAAAATTGCCGAATATTGGGAACACTAACACACATTATTCTTTCAAGAGGTTCCATTCTCAATACATGAAGCAGCCGAGATTATACGGTCTGTATTAGCATGATACGCAGACTGAGGTTGATGATCATTCCTACCCTTAATAGGACTCTTATTGGCTAGCATCCTCCTACGATGTGCAGTCGACTAATGCGCTGTAATGGTCACACGGGCACGTAGCATAGCCATAATATAGCGAAGTTTCCATGGTGAACGAGGGAACTGCGAGTCGTGACACATAGTTATTTTTAAACAAACTTCACATCAATTTATTAAAAAATTGCAAACATCGCATGAGTTTTGATGCTATATATATATATATATATATATATATCCATTCATCCAGTCAATATTCTTCGTTTTGGTAAAGTCGGAAACGCTGTTCTTAACAAGTACGCGAAATTCGAGGTTCACTGTGTTTATTCTTGCTTTAATTACTGTCGTTCGTAGTTGCTGTTCTAATTCAGAGTTAATTTAGCTAGCGGGAGAAACACCCCTGGAAGCTCGTTTGAGACTTTCGAACAGCCAAATTGCAGAACAAAACTTTGCCATTTTTGTGTGCATTGGTCGCAAACCTTTTTTTGTATTTATTTTATGCTAATGCAAATATTTCGCTCAGATTGCACTCAGAATATATTTTGTCAAGTAACATTTCACTGTGATGCTTAAACAAACTAAAATGTATGAGTAAAAAATATCGCTTGCTGCAAGCTTCGGTCTTTGTTTGGACAGCACTATTCATTGCACTTCGCCATCGTCGGTTTTAATCGAATATCCTATTAAACTAAAGTACACAAGGTGTATATCTTCTCTATAATTGTGATCATGGCGTTGCAAGCTCAGCTGAGTACACAAAGTTCAGGCGCGTAATTTCGGATCAATACGCTATAGCTGGCAATGGTGCACGCTGAAAAGGCCACAGGCACGAGGTAAGCACGTCCAAGGTGGATAATTTGCTGTCTAATATTAAAAAAATAATCGTTTTTGTTCTTTTGCATGACCCGGACACCTTGCTAGCTGGTGAATTTGAAAGCTCAATTTGCTTCCCATTCCAAGACGAAAGCTATGGTTGTATTTTCTCTCCAGAAAAGAACTTTCCGCCAACATACATACATCATAATGTGTAATGCATACATCCAAAAACGTCCAAATGGTGTGTGCATGAAAATTATTACAAATATGATTGAATTTAATATCTTACTATGTAAAGGCTCGTTCTTGCCGAACCGTGCACCATGGAAAAAAGATTTGCAAAATTCACTGAAACAAGGCGTTTTTGTTACAATACTCCGTTGGAATATTACAATACAATATTCCACATATTGTTACCAACAATTCGAGGCGACAACAATTTTACACATACTTAAGTGAGTAATATACGCAATGTGCGCCTTCGACGCATTCATATATATATATATATATATATGTTCTGAAAATGATATTTGAAGACAACGTTTTTCACAGCCTTTTACATTTAAGTGCCATTTTTGTTAATGCTGAGAAATGAGCCCCTTAAACACTTCCTATATATTTAAATTTTAGCTTCCACTCCTTTTCCTTGAGGCAGCGCGATCGAATGTTTTATAAAGAGGAAATGACTTCACGGGAAATTCAATGTTAAACTAGGCACCGCTATAAAATTGAAAATATTAAAAAATGTATTGAAGCTACATACCGTAAAAATATGCCATCTTAAAGGAAGCAAAAACGCTTTACAAAATTGACATTTTGTCTTATTGCAAATTTGAAAAATCTTGCTTAAGATCCCTGCTCAGAACTTTGTATGATGTCTTGTTGTGTTCGATTTGCTCAAAAAATATATAATGCGTAACATATCACATATATAAAATTGTCAAGAAGTTATGGTCTACTAAATTCGATAATTTTTACCATTAAATGAAGACGGACAAAATTGAGCAAATGTCATAATTTGATGTTTTATAAAAGTCAGCGCAAATCAACACAATTTGTGAAAACGTGTATGGTATTTTTATTAAAAACGCGAATCGCTGGCTCCATAGCTCAAACATGTTGTCTCCAGGAACACAATTAAGGAGTGAACATTTAACTTGCGCATGAAAGTTCATGACATTAGATAAAATCACAAAATGTCGTAACGCTCTTAGTTCAAAAAAATTGTAAAAAATGGAGGAAATGAGAGTAAAATAGTCCAAAGATAGATTCAAGCAAAACAGCGGGCCGAACAAATTTGGAATTACTACTTTAGAATCCTAAAAAATTAACAGATCTAATATAATCACTTTGAAATGCGGCGTACAACTGAGAACGTTTGTACGCTGCATTGCACTTTTGCTGTTCACTAATGTTTAAAAAAACTAATTTTAATTTTTCCAAAATTTGATAACTTATACGTTTATGTTACATTTTTTCATTTTATTTTAGTTTTTTTTTACGTTCTATTATACTGGACTATCAATTATCAATTACAATAGTGATTATAGCTTACGGCTATTATGAATCATTTGTTATCCTCAGCAGAACACTGCCACAGAAAGGCTTCTTTTTCATAATCGCGCAGGCGTAATGGAGGCTAAGTATCGGAGAGGGAAGTCAGTACCTGTACTCGAATCTTGCTCGAAATATCGTTAGCGCAGCGTTAAATCAGTTGGCTGAACATAATAATAAACGATTTCGGTTCCTTTAAGGTAGCTTTATATATTAATAGGTATTTTCTATTGAATTTTCTCATTTCCCATTGTTAATACGTTCTCCACCATGGGGTACTCTTGGAAAAATAATTTCGTGGATCCGTGCCCGTTGATGGACTCATTGTACACTTAAATCTTTGCGTACTTGAAGTTGCTCTAAGTAATTTGAAAAACAGCTTATAGTTTAATAGGAGCAGAGACCCCTTATTATACAATACCTCAGCATACTATTTTTCCTGATTAGCTACATACGCTAAGAAAGTGCATCTGCTTAACTTGAATCTGTTTATTACGAGGTCTTAGGCGTGTATAGTTGATCCTTACATTCAACGGACAATTTCTTGGGGTTTAAATTATGCGGCTGAAAAGTCCAGTCAAATAAAACAGTTAAAACGTGTACTAACCTTTAGATCTCCCTGTACGTAGGGCAACAATTCATTTGCCACAGAAATAGCTTATAAACAATTGCATTTCATAGATCGATCCTGTTTCGGGACCTATGTTCAACTGTAACAGGGCCATATTCTTTCTAAGTGGACTCAGCAAATCTGAGTAAAACCTTTAAGAGCGTCGGAACCTTTCATTTGGAAGAGCATGGGTTCTTCGTATCCTAAGTACTTATTTATGGATATTTCGTATTCCGCTTACTTACTGGACTCCCTGAACATCCGCTATTAAGTCTGCCCGTTTTTACTCAAATTATGAACTTTACAAACTACTTTGCTTTTTGTTTACTTAGTGAGGTCAAACGTACTTTTCCTTAGCTATCATTATCCTTCTTCGCCACTGTGATAATAAAGAGAAACTCTGATCTAGTAGGGATTACTTGCAGTATCAGTTTGTTAGACTAATCGCACATTTTAGAAATATGAATTTACCTTTATATTCATGGTATATTTCAAACATTTCGAAAATCGCATGTGGTTTAGATTTCTGAATTTTATTGTTGAAAGCTAACGTTTTTGCGATTTTTTAATATACAAAAAACATCTTGGCGTCTGAAGTTTTTCGGTAAAATGGGTACATGGATACCGTATCAACCGATCACTTGAAAAAACGCAAGTTCTTAATACAGTACTAGCGGAAACGTTAAGCTCTATAATTATCTGTAATTAATTCTTTACAAGAGTGCACACAAAACTTTCGATATATTATGCATTCAGCATTCGCTTTTCAGACCAATATGTTGAATCTGCTTGCTGTTTTTGAGAAACTACCTAAGGTGTTGGAGTTCACGTATAGGAGAATATAATGGTGCGTTGGTTATAAGCTGTTGTAAATAATAGTTTGTTGACCAATGTTCTAAGCTCCGCTTTTAAGCATCTCCGATTAATGAAGGTACGTGCTTCAACTTGATTTTGTATTGTAAAACTACAGCTATGTGTATGAAACTCAATTTTAATTCAGTCTTCTTGAACTTGACAAAATATGTGGTAAAAATGCTTTTACTCATCGTGCCCTTTAATATATTTCTGTATTATATAGCTCGCTCGATAATTTATCACTTAGTTGGAAACAAATTAGCAGTCTCCGGAGCAGTTAACGTTTATGTCTCGGTGAAAGCCTATTTCATGGTAAATTCCACCACGTTAGCTGTACAGTTTTCCTTAATAAACTGGTCATGTATGAGAACGACGCATGGATGCAACAGTTGGACAAGAAAGCTCGTAAGCAGTATAAAAGTACCTTTATTGAAATACGAACTAGGAAGACATACTGAAAGGAAGACCAGTGCAGTGTATTTTCTCTGTTATCGGCTGACTAATGCCTATCAAACCTAAAGCACTACGAGGAAATCTAAAACAGGTATTTACGTGGGAAATATTGCTTCAAATATGAAATCAATAGTGTTACAAGAAATATCTAGAACAAAAGTAATAAAGCTCAAATGGTATCACGACACGGAACCATGAATACTCCCGAACCTTATAATAAGATCAATGATCTTGCTACATTATACGATATTGATATACAATTTACTGATATTAATTCACTACATTAGGTTCCACCGTTAAATATACACCCATTTTCATCTTACTATCGATATGCCTCTTGTTTTACGTGATCTAATGGGTCCACATTTATTGATTTAGAGATCTCTGACGTATATGCTGTATGCATAATAGATAAGGGAGTACACAGATCAATGCCCCACTCTGATCACCACAAGCTGATGTGCCAGCCACAACCCTGTCATGAACCAGGAAACCATTTTTTTTTCTCCAATAAATATCTCGATATTTTAATATACATATAAAAGTTCGCGTACGCACACGTATATACATGTAAAAAGCTCAAAACTCTGTTGCGGTTTCCATCGAGGTTATTAAAGCAGAATGTATTCTATTCAATCTGGAGCACTAGTTGGCAGGCTTCGCAGAAATCATATTGGTTTTAAACCCACCATAGTTAAAGGAACATTCGTCCATAAGATGCGATCAAATAGCGGGAACGCAAATAGCTGTCCGACACATAATACATTCTATTGGCAGCGTGCGACACCAGCTCTACTCTCCCGGAATGTAGATTATTAAAACAGCTGACTCAAACATTGCACGCCGCATAAAGAATAGTTGCAGTCATAAACCGTCTGAACAAATGAATGTTTAACTTCAGTTTTCTATTTGCACGAAACTGGTATTCGTTCCATTGTCGGAACTCGCGGTCTTTCCATGCAAAATAATGTAACACAGAGGCAGATCGGAAATCCAAATAATCCTTCGAAATACGTCTATACAAAGCACGACTCTCGAATACTCCAGAAAGTTGATCACTGCTGGGGTAACTCTATTTATGTGCTGATAGGACCTATGAAAAAGCAATTTAACGTCACATAGCAATTTCCTTTCACGTTTGTCGTAAAAAGACTTTTAAATAGCCAGAGAATGTATAAATAGTCGCTATCTGCATAAATACTGCGCTTAATTTAAGGGTGCTGACTACAGTGACGAACGTAGATACGCCATATAATCCTTCGCGACCGGAGGAGACACGTAGGTGCACGGGTTCGATCCCCGCCGGTGCACATATACATTTATATGGGGTCCGCCTTACGAAGTAATGCAGAAACTGCTATCGTGGATGTTAAATGTTGGCTGATGGTCAGCCCTAAAAAATAAATAGGTTAGGGAAAGGACGACGATAGACAACTATTACAAAGGCGCATTTCGTATATCGTCTTACATAGCTTTAAAATATTCAAAAGCAGTATGCCGGTGTGATATGAAAAAAATGACAGCGAACATCGTAATTGTGCTCCATCACAGGGCTCGAGAGACTAGCTGGCCTGATACATCATATTTCCAAACCGCCTGCTGGATAGATGAAAAAATGTTGATGCGGATAAATTCTTATCTACAAATAGCATTGAAGCCGGTGACGCGTATTGCTTGCGATGCACTTAGCCTTGTTGTCTTGTGTCTTTATTGATATCATTAAAGGTCCACATTGAGCGGCTTAGGCTTTCTGCTGCATAACTTGAGTAAGATATCAGTGATGTAGTCGTACGTAAAAGTGACCAGATTACAAACGTGACCCCGACCCCTTCATCACTGTAGTCCAAAACAAATCTTTCATCCTACGAGAAACTCGTGCTATTGACGACGGGTCACTTTTGAATGGCTTTAACAATTAAGCTAGTTAATGGATGTCTAACTACAGCGATAGTCATGGTGTCTAAGTGGTGTGTACGCAGACTTGATCGACGTCCTACAAGGCCAAAATGGCTAATCTATCATCGAAAGGCTATACTGTCGGGTCGAATTGGTAGCTGTTGCCTACCATGCTTTTAGCGCTGGTAGATGTGGCACAGCAGCGTATAAGGTGTATGTGTCACAAGCTTTAATTCTATCTAGAGTTAAATAAAGATTTCTATTTTATTTTCATTGTCGTGCGGTATGTTTCATTATCCAAATTTTACTTGCTCCGCATGTAGCATTCAGCATAACCTAATATTCTAGCTTTTTAACTCAACGTTTGTGCTAAAATAAAATATGAACTATTTGTACCGATATTGGTTTTTTATTTCATTTTTTTGAGAAATAGTAATTATTTTTTATTCCTTTTGTAGAGCGGGCGTAACTTTAGGGCGATAGGGGCTAAAGTGGGCTGCTTTGTCACAGAGTATTTTACTCTTTAAATGATGTAAATGTGAACGAAAAATTGATAATACATGATTGGCCACCCATTATACGCCTCAAGTACTCTTCTGATAAGCCGAGTCCTCGCATTGCTAATGGTACTGCATATCCGTTCTTTACAATTTCTAAGGGCCTTACACGCGATACTTTATAGATGCTATGAAAAATTCTCTTTGCACCTGGGTAGACCATCATTGCTCCGGAAGTGGTCAGTATCGAATATCTAAATGATTAATTTCAATGCAGGATTATCTGTGAACTTCATAATCTACAAATTTGAAATAATATCCGGTGGAAGTATATGTAAGAAACTCCGTTGTAAGCTTCATGTATAGGTAGCTAATTCATAGAATATTATAATTCTGATGAATTTTGCAGCAGAATTCCAGTTTCACCCTTTTGTGGGCGCAACAAGGATGGGCTTGTACTGTATTTTTTTATTCTGTTTGTATTATAATTCTACTGGAACGCCGGAGCCAGTGTTGTGCAAGAGCATATTATGCTATGTAATACCGGACATCTTCTAGATAATACATTAATAAATCAATGGAAAAACGCGTAATAGCAACGCAGCTTTTAAGTAGAACTTGGGAAGAAACTTGTGAAACAAACGGGGCACACATTTTCTACTCCCGATGGTCTTTATGAATTATTACAAAATAGTTTACAAAGCGTAAGTGCTATTTGCGGCGGTGACCTGGTTTGAATGCTGCAGATGACGTGCGCATATGGTACTCTTTGTGTCCTTAGGGCACTTGAAGTCCAAAGCGAAGTAATCCAAGCTCACAACAGGAAAGTCGCCGAATAATTTAACTTAAAGGATTATAGCGGATTTTGACCTAACGAATTCTGTAACGGTCGCACAGTGATACCGTGCTTACCGGAAGTCGCATTGGCATGGCTCAAAGGACGCAGTGTCAAGTCGAACTAAAAGTAGACGTGCAACTCCTACTTATCTGCGAGAAAATCTCTGTGAAAGACTCGACATTCTACAAAAGCCAAGTCAGAGCTCTTCGGCTGCAAACATTTAAAAGAGCATTTAAAGCAAGCACTTAAAGCATTTAAAAGGTACCTCTAAGATGGTAAAAAAATATGTCAGCTTTATAATAAGACAGTATGCCTACAACAATTTTTTACTCAGTTTTTGAAAAATGTAAGAATGGATCTGCTACATCCTGAACCACGCGCAAAGCTTGAAGATTCGAAATCAGCAGTCAAAAATAAAAAGATACATTAATTATCAGATTTTTTACATTTGTCAGTTGAAGGTAAATTGTTGAAAATGCTATTGGCGAGACAGTCTAACGGACAGCCATGCAATGTAGCTTTACGCAGGTCCTTACGGAGGCTCGTTCCCTAAGGGTGCCGTCATGTTGGAGTCCCATTAGCCCTGAAAATAAAATTCGTAAACTTCGCTCGTCCAGCGCACATATCAACGCATCCTATTTAATAGCTTAGTCAAAACTAAAACATCTCTAAACAATCTCTCTCATATGAGCTACAAGGGCACAGGCCCCCATTGGATCAATTTGTCAAATCTGCCGGAAACTGACTCATTGTAACTATCTGTTGGACTAGATTTACCTAAATTTCCGGTTAGCGCAAACAAACAAATATACTACGTTCGATAGAGCCTCTTTCTTGTTAGCGCCTCCGCGACACAATCGGTGACCATGAAATCGCTCACCAAGCCCATTAGGTGACTGCCACGCCGGTGGAAAGGATCAACCGATATTAACGTCCATAGCTACTGCTCCAGTTGGGATCAACTAATTCCCAGAAGTGTATCAAGTCATTCATATCAGTGCATTGGGCTTTTACGTTGACCTGCATGAACTATCTATAGGTAGTCATACAAACTGTGATATTTTATAGAAATTTGAAATTATAGTTACTATTGTTATATTGAAATATATTACCAATCATATTGGGTGTATTCGAAAGTATTTACATATTTGCATGTCCAAAATATTTTTTACTCGTGCGTTATTATGATACGATAAAATAGCGTATGACCCTCTTATCGAGGCCCTTTAATAAAAGCAAGAAATGCAGCGAGATCACTTCTTGGCATAACGCTGCGGGGTGTATGGCGCATAAAAGCCTAATGTTCTACAAATAATATGATGAGATTTGCCTACCGTACCACGCATTACTACTTTAAATGTGATTGTAGTAACATATGTTGTTAAGATACTTTACTTTCATTCATTTTAACGCTGAGAAAATCAGCTATTTTTTTTAAATATAGCCGATTCCAGTTGTACATGATACTAATTCTCTCGTAGTTTGGCTGGGATCGATTTGAACGACGAGTAGATCCACTGAGACAACATGACGTACGATAAGTAAATTTGTTAGGAACCAACCTTCAACGTCCACGGTGCCGGTATGTTTCGTATAGCATCTGCCTTAGGAGTCTCATTTCTTAATAGGGCCAGGATAGAGCGATTAGTTAATTATTTATATTCAACATGTTTGCCTGGCATTGTACTTTTCACCACAGTGAGGAAAACAAGAAGCTGTGGTATCGGCCCCTTTGATGGTGTCTTTAAGTATAATGCAGCGTTTGATTCACTACAATAATCGCATAAGATTAATACTACATAGTGGATAAGTCAAAGAGACACTGGCCAAATCCATATTGAAAAGTGGAAACACTAATTCTTCTTTGTAAAAATATTGTCATTAAACGTCATTGAAGGAACGTTTCAGGAACATCGGATTGTGGTTCCTGAATTAAGCCACCGTTTGCTGATTCTGCAGACACGTTATGGGTCAGCTGCCTAAAAAGGAACAAACGTTTGTCAAGATCATGATACCAAATATTGGAAAAAATAAACCCGTTCAATACAGCTACATTATAACTATACTTCGCATTTATGAAGGTGATTATGATATATATATATATACATATACATATATACATATATATATAAACGAATTCTACGGAGTTCCAAGCGCATACCTTTATTTATCAAAAGAATAGAACGAGAAATGGCGTGATGGATTTGACAGTTGTCTAAAGCATGCTTTTGGCATGAACAAGGCTATGTAACGAATCTAGCCATTAATCTAGGGCATGCTTAGTGAGATCCCTAGAAGTAGCGGGATTTGACCATCTCTGAAAGGCTATCCTTCCACTCATTCGATCCGAGTTTTTAGCTGCTCACAATGTAGCGTAAGGCAATGCTCCTTAACGCCATACCTAACAAGCCATGCATCTCATCTACCTTCGCTCAAAGAAACCCTGTTGCAGTGCATGAATGAAATACCATAAGAAGACGAACTTCCGGGAAATGGAGGGATAGAAGAAATTATACCCAGAGCGGTTAAAGGAAAATCAGAATTTCTGTACACTTGAAACTCCCACGTAAAAAGGCCCTTAAGACCTCTGCAACACAACTGACCCATGGCGGTGGTTGAAGAACAAGGCCACCTCTTGATCTGACTACTAATATTGAACTCGCGCTGTACTGATCATATGTTGGCAAAGTTCTCTGACGTCAGAAGAGCTTAGAATTCTTTTCAGCTATTTTTCACGTGTACAACCAGGCGGTGGCGCAACGTCAAACTATTAACGTCGGATCCATTCTAAAAAAATTGTTCCTCAGATACGAAAAATTTTGCTCCAAAACCATTACCTTGCAGAGGCGTGGGGTGAATGTATTATGACCAATTCCAGTTGTAACTGCCAAGTGGTTCTAGGTCAATATAATTGCTGGATGTCGGCTTTCACAAAATTCTGACAATAGAGCTAGGTTTTTTCTTATGGCGAATATATTTGTAGACAGAGAAGCCGTTCTGGAACTGTCGCTAGCACACTGCAACCAGGGTCTTTCCACTGAAATCCGAATATATGTGAAGTGTAAAGCCCGCTGGAGCCAGCGAGCATATGTCCGAATAAGTACGTAGAGATCGTTCGCTTGACCTTTGCAAAAATTCCAAGTGAAAACAACAATTGAGATATAAAGGGATATGCAAGCAAAATAACAGCATTCAGAACATCAAAGAATATTTTGAGAAATTTATTTTTTCGCTAACTGCCATGGGATTTGCTACCTCCAACAGCCAGCGCATCCCTGCTCAGCGCCTAATCGTTCTGCTGTTATGCATGCAGTCTTAAGCTTTTGCAAAATAGGTCTTTCGTATAGACTCAATGAATGCGAGTAAATGGTATGACTGCACTAGTGTTGTTAGTGAAGACCAAGCACAGATCGCGATTTATAAGACGGGCTTATTTTAATAAAACCCCGGCAAAAATTTCTAGTCACATGTTAATATCTAGATGACTAGCACTTGTAACAAAACGTAAAGATTAATCTAAGAAGAACAAACCACATTTTCTGCATTGCAAATTTGGCCGAGTCTGCTGACTGGCATATGACCGAAAATGTCTCTCAGGTCAGTTGGTATTTTTTTGAAATGAAAGAACGGGTCATGAGTAAGGAACTAAACTCAATAATTGCAAATAATCACGTGGAAATAATAAGACATTGATAAAAAAATATATGAACTGGATAAATAAGGAACCTCTAGTAGCTGGATGTGCGGTCGCCGATAAAAGATGGACTCTCTAGCTAGTTTCTTCATTCTGCCCCAAAATAATTAGAACTGGCACAGTTGCCCGTTTTTTCGCGTCGTGCAATGAATAGGAGTTGCTGAAATCAGAAAAAGGCAGAGACAGATCATGAAATATTAGGGATCCTTAATGTAAATTATGAAACTCAACCTCAATGGTTTTGATTTAAGCATGACTAGATAAAATCGTATGTTTTGCATGTGAACTTGAATTTCGCATTCTTCCCCATTACGTGATATTTAACGCAAGCTGGCAACACTTCAGGTTTCCAAATCTGACATTTCCTGAGCAGTAAAACCTGGTTAAGTATCACAATTAGCAGGCACTACAGCCAGTGTGTAGTTTTTGCGATTGGTTATCCAGACCGCCCAAACAGGTGGCTTGCTGTAAAATATCCGACGCATCAAATGTACTAGGTTATCAGTTGCCAACTGTCACGGCAGACAAAAGTAGGTCTCACGCCCATTAATGAGCTGGAAGATTATCTCCAATTCGTTACAAGGCTAGCTCGGCATGGACTTTCCGGCCAAGCACCAAGAGCTGGAGAGAATCGAAATTATAACCTACCTACCGTCACAAGCGGTGCATGTGCGAATCGTTCTTTAGGTATAGCTCAGAGTGCAAGCAAAGAAATCACTTCCCGGATGCAAGCAGGTGTTTGTATATACTGACCGCGCAGCTGCTTAAAGTGTAGAAGATGGCCAGGCAACTTTCATTAAATTCGACGATGGTAACCTGTTAAACGATCCTTTCAAAACCTGATCCCCTGAAGCACAACGACGCAGTTATTATACTCGTTTTAAGAAGATAGTAGCAGCTGGCCTGTGCGCAGAGATCCTAAACGGTCCTAACTCTATATATTAAGTCAACAAGATACGGAATCACACCCAGCACCTGCTTCTATAGTTTTTACCTCCAAAGTAATTTTTTTGTGCATATAATTTTGAGTTAGTGCGTACATTTTATATTCATCACTTAGCGCCTAGTTGATCCCAAAAAGCAGTAGCTTTCCAACTTCCACAGTCATGTTGCGGTAAACGTGGCGAACGCAGTGGAGGCAAGTCTCGAAAGTTCGTGATAATACTAGACTCTATGACCCTCTCTGGAAAATTGCATTTTAGTGGTGCTAGCGTTTCCGTCATAAAAACTAAAACGTTAAAGGGTACTAAAAAAAGGTTCACACCGTAAGGTTCTAAACAAACCAAATTAAAAATCAGGGAAACCTTAGAGTTATTTGACGGTTGGGGCCTGAAAGCTCGGTAGGCCTAATTTACCGTTTTTGGTGTTTTATATCGCTGAGTAATGTCGAAAGAATCTACTAACTAAAACTAAAAAAATAAAAAACGTTTTCACACATCAATCTTAGGTTAGATAGAAACTCGTGAGATGTATCCTAAAAACTATCTTCACTTTGTTAATGGTAAACAATGAAAAGTATCGACTGCGACAATACACCTAGCATGTTCTTTCCTGTGAAAAATTTGAAGAAGATGCATTTGTGCAACCCCTCTTTTAGCTTTGAAAGAATTATGGAATTCATAAGGATGTTTGTGGCTGCATGAAAGACATTTACGCTGTTGAACTCACAACGAAATTTTTGTTGAAGGAACTACGTCGCCTGCATTTTTGTATTGAATATACACGCAGCTTTCTACACGGTGTTACCGTTCTTGAGCTTTTCGGGCAAAACGTTCGGCGTTTGGACTGTACTCTGCCGTGTAGCACTGGATAAAGGGCCCGATGACCGTGGCGTCCAATGTTAGAAGCATCACTTTCGACCATGGCTGTAAATACCTCTATACGACACCCTTGGGGGTATGTATGCGGAAGTACATTTATGTACATACAAGCTTTACAAAAAGTATGCAATAAAATAACTATAGTGAGTGCAACAAACACGTACAAAGGCTACTTCGTTCTGTATGGGCCTACTGTCCCAAGCTCGTAGCTTCTCGCATTGCTCCTATTGACTAACAATTATCGTGCTGTCCGTATCTGTACGTGTGCACACAGACTCGCACTATGATCGTAAGTACTACAAGTATGTATCATACGGTATTTACTAGACATAAGACTGAAGTAGATTGTGTAATCGGAAATTCGTTGTAAATTTTGGGCAAAGGTCGCCAACGGCATCGGAAACGGGTTTTGGAAGGGCCCAGACATTGTACACTATACTAGTTTGTACACACAAGATGTTGGAACAGCCCATCCTACATATGGGATTTTATGACTTCCTACACGCCGAGATGTAGACAAGACCACGTTATTTAATTTGTTGCAAAGATGATAACCGTTGACGTTAGGTGGTGCCGTAACGGTTTAGTAAATTCGGGCTGCTTGGCCTCTAGAACAACGGAACAACGGAAGATTGTATTATAAGCACGGTTTGGCGCGGATGTCGGCCCAATGATATTACTGACACCAAAACTAACGTTTCATTATTTTTGCGCTAATTTGGTATAGCATGATCGTATTCAAGTTTGTGGTACCTTTTACTTTTCAAGACTATTACCCACAACGTAATTAAAATATAATTTACGCATCACTTGTAAAACTATGCTAATCAGGAGTACGTTGTGGGTCAAAATTGAATATACAAAAAGTTTCCACTTAACTTTAGTATAAATTCTTTGTCTGTAATGTAATCGTGCATTGCCATTGGTCGTCATTTTATTTCTTATCTTAAGCTGGAAACTAATTTTTTTCCACACTAAAGAAGAATGAGCGATTCTGTTAAAAGTTATAAAAAATCGATGTAAATGCAAAAAAAGCCGTATTTGAGTTTAGGATAAGGTTAAATCCTTTACTATTCCTACGAACTCCAAGCATATTTATCAATCCTTTGTGAAGCCATGTCGTTTATCGTTGAGCTTTTTGACCAAAGGAGTAGACCAAAATGTCAGCAATGATCTTCTGATACGTTATAGGTGGCTCTTGGGAAGCTATTCAGTTTTTCTTATGTATTAACGTAACCAATGTGTAGTAAAAGCACTGGGGTACAGTACTATTTTCCAAGCTCTAGTACAGTTTAGTTCTCGACTCGGTTCAAATATTTGCTCTTTTTGATAAAGATCAGAGGAATACCGTCAGGAATAAAGCTGCATTTTAGTGGAAGGAGTTTTAATTCTAGCACAATCTTACTCTGTCCTATATTGAATTTTCAGTGTACTTAGGCTCAGTATTTTTTGACCAACCTGCACTGAGTCATGAAAAAAAGAGGCTACCACGAGAATAATTGAGTACTTCAGATTGTTCGGTGCAACGAGACCTGATTAATTGACTCAATCTAATTGGACTGTTCTGCTCGACACAACATATTCATTTATTTGCATATCTAAAACGCTTTGAAGTTTCGAAGTGAAAGCGCCGACTCCCCAAGGATTCTCAATATCAATAAAGCTTTACACAATCTCCTCTAGAGGAGATGGATTATTCTCTATTGACCTCACCACTGCTGATTCCTCCGTCCGGGTGGCTAAAATAAAGATACATAAAACGTGTGTGGCATGTAGCCCAATTGTGCATCCAGTATCACTATTCAACAGACACGCCTCGATCAACATGTTAGGACGTTAGAAGTTCCATTGCAAATAAAACAATTCCACTACCCACCATGCTTTCCTCCCTAAAGTAAACATTGTCACTGCACTCAAATTACGGTTTACGGTCATGAACAGTAGCGTAGTAGAAACACCATATTAACGAAGTTCACTGTAGAATAGTCAGACAAAATCTGGCAATCATCTGGTTTAAAGAACGAATGGGCATTGTAATATAAACATTTTACGTCATTTCAGAAATCTACAGGAGTCCGGTCATAAATATGCACAAGGTCTTTACTGCGTATGAATTTAGGAACAGTTATCACTGGCGGAGATCAAACATAAGGGAGGATCAGCTAGCATTTGTTTAGAAAAAAATCGGCAAATTATTTCACAACAAGGAAATTAGTGTTTAAGAATTTGAGTTCAGAGGTTATGATGGTAATTAGAACCCCATGTACAATCCGAAAGTATAGGCCTTCCAGGTGAAGAATTCAAGGTTTCACTATTTCGATTTCTAAATCTGTATACAAGCCTCCCAACCGATGAATAGATTGTCAGCTTTGGCCAAGGCTGTAGAAGAAACAACGATTTACAAAATTTACGCGTTTATCTACTATGCCACTATTTCCTTTTTTTTTCTTAAAGCTGACCATGAGCCAACATTTAACGTCCACGGTAGCAGTTTTTGCATTACTTCGTAAGACG
>MNPL01004356.1:0-11197 GCA_002081605.1 Tropilaelaps mercedesae
TATATATATATATATATATATATATATATATATATATTGCTTAGTTGCTGCGTTCGTAGCTAGCATATGAATACTGATGATGTTTTCCACCATTTGTCTTGTAACACCCGCCAAATTGTTGGTCAGAAATTGCCTACCTGGAAATCGAGGTCGCGTCGCGTGTACAGATTTTTTCGGCCATCAAAGGCGAGCCGGCTGTTCTTTATTTCTGCGGGAAAAGACTGCCTAATAGCCTTGATGACCTGTCGGGTGATAATCGTTGAAGCGCAACGTGCTCGAGTTGTGGAGGAGGCGGTCTCTTCCTGATTGGCGCCTTGGGGATAGATAGGCACGTCGTACTGGTACAGGGCTCCTTTCGGGAATCTATCGCAAACATATCGGAAATCAACTCGATTGCTTGGCCTACGGTTTGCGGCTTCATACGCGCACATATTGGTGGCGCTTTGCCGTTGAACGCATGAACGATAAACTTGTCCTTCACATTGTCCACGTATTGGTGAAGCGTGCTTGCGTGTTGCTAGTGGCTGGAGGCAGTTGCGCCACCGCGGCCATGTTGAGCACTGACAGGAATTAGTGTGTCTTTTGAAAGAGAAGCACCTGAATTCGATGTGAGTTTTTCGACAGTGGTTGGCGAAATCAGTTTAGAACTTCGAACGGATTTCTACCTGAATTTGCCCTGGGACGACCACATGTTAGATCTGACCCGAGACCGTCGCTTTCATAACCTGGCCAATTTGGGCTAACACTACTTGACAAAGGAAGGGCGCCCTCTGTGCGCGGCAGTTACAACTGGCGGTCTGGAATGGCCTGCTGAGAGCGCGTTCTGGGCCTGACTAGTCATTGGCGTTGGGGCTATTTGGCGTGCTGAAACGGCCTTCTGGGCTTGGGTAGTCGCCGCTGGTAGAGTTATTTGGCACTCTGAGGATGGCCCTAGGCCCTGGCCAGTCATAGTTGCTAGTGCTACTTGGCGTGTGGAGAGCGCTTTCGGGGCCTAACTAGTCATTGCTGCTGGAGCTACCTGGCCTGCTGAGACAGTCCTTTAGGTTTGGCTAGTCGCCGCTGTTAGAGTTATCTGGCCTCCTGAAGATGACTCTAGGCCTTCATCAGCGATCGTTTTTAGTCCAGCCTGGCGTGCTGAGACCGCTTTCTGGGCCCGATTAGTCATTGCTGCTGGAGCTACCTGGCCTGCTGAGACAGTCCTCATGGTTTGGCTAGTCGCCGCTGTTAGATTTATTTGGCCTCCTGAAGATGACCCTAGGTCCTCATCAGCTACCGTTGTTAGTCCTGCCTGGCGTGCTGAGACCGCTGTCTGGGCCTGATTAGTTATTGCTGCTGGAGCTAGCTTTTTTTTAAAGCTGACCATCAGCCAACATTTAACGTCCACGGTAGCAGGTTTTGAATTACTTCGTAAGAAGGACCCCATATAAATGTAAATATGCACCGGCGGGTATCGAACCCGTGCACCTACGTGTCTCCTCCAGTCGCAAGGCGAATACGAATGCACCTCAGAGCCACCGAGCTTGACTGCTGTAGCTACCTGGCCTGCTGAGACAGTTTTTTGGGTTTGACTAGTCGCCGCTGTTAAGAGTTCTTTGACCCGGTAAGGCAGTTTTTTGGGCATGGCTGGTCATTACTGCTGGAGCAATTTGGTATCCTGAAGACAGCCTTAGGGACTGAAGTTGTTTTTATCGGTCCTTCCTTGGCTGTTAAGACCGCTCTTTGGGCTTAACAAGTCACTGGAGCCGATGCTATTTTTCCTGCTAAAGGCGACTTTAAAGCCTGATCAATTGTCGTTTTCAATCCTATCTGGCCTGTTGAAACCATTTTCTGAGCCTGACTAGTCATCGCTGCTGGTAACCCCAAGAGTTAATTAGTTACTGTCGTCGACCCTACCTGTCCTGCTGGGGCCGCTCTCTGTACTTGACTAGTCACCGCTGCTAAAGCTACTTGGCCTGCTAAAGCCGACCTCAAGATTTGACCAGCAACCGGTGCCGGTTCTACCTAACCTGCCGAGACCCACCTCCAGGACAGACTAGTCACTACTGACGGTACTACTTGACTTACTGAGGGCGACCTTTGAACTTGACCAGTCAACACTGCTGATGTTGCTAGGGTCACTTCCTGGCTTTGGTCTTTTAAGGCTATTTCCTGGTTTTTCTCTCCTAGGACCGTAGACGGTATTTTACGAGGGACAATGACCTTTACGACAGAACTGGCAACTTCCGCACTCCGTAACTCAACGAACTGCTTCTCCTGTCCTGTCCTCACAACCTGCGGAACCTTATAAGGCATAATTACCAATTGTGTTTGAGCCGGCAGAGTTGCTTGTATTTTTGTCTGCACGGCAGCTGGGCTTACTTGAGTGTGCCTTGACTCAGGCTGTACCGGTTTAAGTAATGCTGCAGGTCTTACTTGGCTTGAAGAAATTTGGCCACTAATGGTTGTGGGCTTCACTTGGTCTGCAACTTCGCTAGCACTTTGGGCCTGGCTGCTTTGCTTTAAAACCATCGTTGCAGGGGAAGTCTGGCGGTGTTGTTCTGTAACCACTGCTGGATCCCAGACTCGTTTGGTAAACACTGCAGGTTCGAACTGACCTGCAACAGCGTTTACATTCGCTGGCATTTGTAAGCCAACGGTTGCAGATTTCGCCTGGCAGGGTAGCTGAGGGATACAGCCGATGAGCTGGGGTACAGTCGATTGTACTTGTTTTGGCATGGCGCCAATGGATGGCTCCCCATGAGACGATTCGGTCGGATCACGCCTGCCCTTGTTTGAGGGGCCGGACGTGGCGCCAGAATGTGGTGAGGTGGTGATACTCGTGGAACGAGGATTCCAGTTTCCCTAGAAAAGGCACATCGAGAACCAGCATATAAAGGAGTCTCTTCTTGAATGACCAGAAGTGCCGCTGGTAGGCGGGGTCCAGTTTATTTATAAATATTGCTGCGAGGGGTTGTAACGCAGGGTCCTAACGTAATTGTTTTGGGTCGCAGCCGCTTTTCACCAGGCATAGGAGAAGTTGCCTGCTGGGATTTGGTGAAAGGTTTCCCTCCGCCTACAAGTTGTAGTCAAAGGGAATACATCTTAGACCATGCATATACAGGATGGTTTGTAACTAGTCTGTAACGCGCGTTCGTAAAAAACTTGCGGAAATGATTTTACATGGTTTTTTTTAAATATGCTCATATATAAATAATAGTATTTGCGAAAAGTCTCGCTAAAAACGACATGCTTATTGGAACTCAAGGTCGGTTTTTTTTATTACTGCTTCTGTGGCGACGTCCCTCGCCTATGATAACTTCGCTTACGTCATAACTTTGCCTAAAATGGATGGCATGTTCAGTTTCGCTAAAGGGAAAGGTTTTGTTATATTTAAATCGCTTTGAATATCTATTTCTTGTAGAAGAACACATATTCATCAGTCTCAAGTGAGATCACAAGGTACATCCAGTGGCTGGCCAGCGCAGTTACCCAGTAAGTTAGAAGAAGCAAAGGGCGACGTAAGAACGACGTAGGTAGACTATTTTTTGATAATAACTGTTTTTTAAGTAATACAGCAATGAGAAATTCGCTATCATTTAAATCAAATGTCAGAAATTTAATTTACCTAATAATAATGAAATTGTATTGCCGGTTAAATCATAACCTGCGTATGTGCAATTACTTTATACAATATAGAAAAAGTCGAATCATTTGCAAGAGATCAGATTTCCGGATGTATTAAACTAATGTCAGTTGTGACCATAGGGACCAATCAAAAGGCCACAAAAGAAAAAAAAAATACTAATATCGGCGTTTATAAAAATCGTTTCGTGACACCGAACAAAAATTGCAGTATTGAAAACTGTACCCGTCAACAAAATTACTACAGTTTATCATTGAATAATGAAATATTAAGAATTGTATAGGAAGATAGTTTTCTTTAATTACAATGGACTCTCAACTAGCACATGACGTGTCGTTTGACGTGCTCTTAATAAAAAAACAGTTTTACAGCAGTGACTAAACTGCGAAGTTCCATATGGGAATTGGCCTAGAGTTCAACGGTCGGAATCGGCTTCTTTTTTCGAATGTTCCCTTGCAATGCATGCTTTCGTTGTTGTATGCATAATTGTTAACCATGGAAAATTAAACATGACACTGTTCTTTAGCGTTTCGCATGGGTCACTTATTTTTTTACGATACGTAATCCCTTACTCATCCAGGGATTAAAAAACAAATTATGCACGTTTCACTTGTCTACAGTTTCTAATGAATTAGATGAACGAGGTTGCATTGCTACATCAAACATGCATCAACATGTTTGATTTAGCAATGCTAACACATTCAATCGATCTATTGTGTACCCGACACGTAGGCAGCGTCGCAGGCTGGGGGAAACTTATTTTAGATAACATTAACACTTGTTGACGAACATGCGCTACACCCGAATGAAAGTGCAGATAGCATTTTACAATGATAACACCTACCTCGGGCCGGTTTGATTGTGTTCATCTTTCAAGGCAGACGAAAATTCCGCCAGGCAGGTACCTTCCATAGAGTACAGACAGACTTTCCTAGTGGCTCGTGCCTAGACCCTAACCCGTGCCCACGCAAAGACGAGCCGCAGCTCCTTAATATAAACCTGTAGAACTCAGACCAACCAGCGAGACGCGTTCTGAATCCCTAATGCAGCGCTGGTGTCACGGCGTGGACGCCTGTGATGGCACCGATATAGCCGATCAAGCTTATACAATTAACAAGGGTCCAAAGTTTTGTCGAGAATTCGGCTTTTACGTGATAACAGCCACCGATTGAATAGTAGCTCTGAGCAAAAATGGCTCCAGACACGTTTCTCTAGAATGCTAGCTCATTTCGATGTGATTGAGTAATGGAACTTCATATGGGCATTGCAGACGCTTCTTGGAGCGAAAATATTGCGCATGATTATCTGTGACTCGGTGGTGCATTTGATTCACCACGGCTTCTTAGCACTGATGGAAAGAACTTTTCGTTTTATCATTATAATTATCATTTATTAATATTATTAGCAATATCTACCTTTTTGCTCGGAATATCACTGGCAAAGTATAAATTTTAGTATTGCATCTTTAGACATAGCTCAAAAAATTTGATGAGACCAAATTGGAGGAAATTTTGCAAAGAAATAAGATACGTTTGGATTTTCAAAATTCAACATTTACGAGTTCATGATATATCAAAAAACACATCAAACCTCATATGTTGTGTGCAGGTGCGCTAGACGTATTTTATTAAGGACCGCTTCATTTTTTAGAAAAGGCATTGAGCGTTGATTAGATTGTACTCTACTTGCATCTCCAGAAGATCGCAAATTGAAACACGAACAAGAGATAGTTTCATATGCTGGCTCCCTTTGCAATAAATTGTCAGATGTGCTTAGTTAGGCACGTATGCAAAGAGGTTTGTCTGATATATTTGCGAAGTTTATGTAGTACACCTAATATGTCATCTCATAGGCCGCTTACAGGTTGGCACGGCTAACTGCGCCTGGTGTTACTCTCACGTAGAATAGTATCAGGAAATTCATTATCCAGCTGTGCATGGATTAAAAGCACCTTATATATGCAGTGACCAGAGCAACTGCGATTCACCGAGATGGCGTTCAAATTGTCGGCGCTTTTCTGTTATAAAGATACGAAAACTAAACGTCATTCTGTAAACAGCGATTAAATCACATCATTTTCTTGATTAACATATGCTCAACAGATATATCTTTTCTGGTTTTAAATGAGTCGAGCCTAAATTGATTAACTTTCCACACATCTGGAAATCGCATCTGCTAATAGCAACGTATGTAGGCTGACTAACAATTTAGTTCCAAACATGCCACGTGATTCTAATGTAATATAATTTTGATCTCCCACTTGTTACAATATATATCAGGGTTTGTATATAGCAATAATAAAATGTACAATCACAATTTTTTCACGTTTGCGTATAATCGATATTTGTTAAGAAAAAATTCACCTCGAAGTATCCGCGAGTTTACCAGCGAGTCGGCCTGCCAAGCCAAGTTGTTGAAGTTCTCTAGCAGCATAATCAAGTAGAAATTATTATCGCCTGCTACTCTTCGTCTCGTTTTTGCCTCTTTTGTCAGCGCCAAGCCAGATGCCCTAAGGAGCTGTGTCTAATAGTGTGTATATCCGCGCTGAGTCGTCAAGGAACCACAGTACAATTTGATTGTCTGCTGTTGTCGCTACCGTCGCCATTGTGATCACCCTAAGGGGTTTCAAGCAAGGCTCGCGATGCCATGGTAGACAGACGGGGCTGGCGCTATTCGATGATTCGAAATTTAAATTCTGAATCGCCTTCCGTGTTTTAGTCGAAATGAACTCCCCACAGCCGCGCACTGCTTCCGTTCCGGAGGAGGCAGTCGGCCACATGCCATTTCCGATGCTCCGGCTGTGGGTTGGGGACACCTCTGAGTCCATTTTCACGTGAAGAATACAACGGAGAGCATCAGGGGAGAAGCAGAGGAGGAGGTGGCGATGCTCACGGCGTTCAGTTTCATGGCGGAAGGAACTAGTCCATTAATTTGTCTCGACATGACGAAATCTGTAAGGGCATTGCATATGCTCTGCCTTGCTGTCTCGGTCCGAGACATGGGCAAAACGACCTGATCAGGGAACGTCTGCAAGGCGGCGGAGAGGTGTATGACACCCCCAAGATACCGTGCTACTCTGCGGGTAGTGCAGTCATTCGGGGAATTCAGTTGCAAGCAATCAATCTCTGGAATGATAGTTTGCTTCGAGAACGACCTGAGAAAACCGTTCCTTGCGATGGTACCTTAGCATGTTTTTCTCATTAGCATACACTCCAAACGCAGTAGACATCCCGTGCCCACAAACGATTTCCAGGTCGCCCATTGACTACTACACGTAATTAATTTATACTAATCAGTGAACGGTAAACATGAATGCGCCTACCGTCAGATAAAGAGGGTGCCCCAATTACCACCTCGTCATTCGGTCGAAGTGCCATTGTGTCGAAGTGTCGAAGTGCATTGTAAGAGCCCTACCACAGTGGATCTCTGTGGTCCGAAAATATGGTTCGTTTAGATCCAAGGGTATGAGAAACGTAACCTGTAAGTCTATAGCAAGTCAGTGAGCTCTGTAGCAACGTAAAAAGGTTGACGTGGTCGCACATCTTTTGCTAGTGAAGAGGCTAATAGGCCTGACTTGTTAGTCATTGCGGTCATGCTCGCAGTCCTCCACGCGTGTATGCAAATTATACAACGGCGTAGTGTTGTCTGGGGTGGTGAAGGAAGACGGAGCATTTACTACCTAGATCAGACAACGGCGTTTAGTGGGATGAAACCAGGTTGGCAATCGACGTTTGTAGAGTAATATTGGAGGTATTCTACAAAGGAGAGCTGCGACAAAATTGGATATTTGGATTCTTTGGACGCATGACGACGCTGCGTGTCTGTAGGTCCGTGGGGTCTGTAGGTTCTTTGTAAGCGTCTTTGCTAATTTAGAATTACTGTTTATGCTTGGTATAACTAATAATACACACTATATTTTGTCACATTGGAAGTAGCGTAATTTCTTAATAAGCGCTTTTATACTATGAAGGATCAAATATATAACAAATATATATATACATATATATATTTACCCACCTTGCCGAAAAATACCTATCAAAGGGCTCAAATTTGCCACAGCTTGACAGAAGATAAGCGGGCCATCATCTCAAATAGAACAACATCCCGTGTTTGCCTTCACTAGCCGACGAGGTGCCAGAGCAACGGGCGCGAATGAAAGCTATCAGGCGAAGGGCTCACGACACCCAAAGCCTCGAAACCGTATCCATCTTCCGAGCAAATCCCACCCTGATGCAACAAATAGAAAGATTGTTTTCCTTTGGCTTTGAGTGGTTCTCGAGCCGAGCCAATTTGAATGTGTCAACTGGAATATGATTTGAGTGACAAAGTGTTTAGGCACACATACACACAAATCGGATATGAGAAATTCTCTCCAGCAGTTTAAATCATACAAAACGCCTTATTCGGCTTGTCAAAAATGATCTTACTACATAATCGTTTAATTTGTGCCCAGTGATTTCAACATAATATACTGGTTAAGTTCTTTGATGAGTTCTAGCAAGTTCTATGCTCATGTGGTGATGTGCCCAATAATCTTCATACTCATCGCTTTAATTGTTCTACGAGGTGAGGTCATACTTGAAAGGCCAAGGATACTATGTTTATCTTCTATGTATTTAGCCCTTTCGGAGTGACTAAATATATTTCTAGACTAGGATAATGGTGACCAACAGATAGGGCTACCCCTCACTTGAGTGATAAACTTTTTCAACTGTTGAAATCTGATAGGACAACGTCAACGTAGTTCATTAGATACACGATGTCCACGTGCACAAAAATAAATAGAGTCCGTTTCAACGATGTCACAGAAACAGGTTCTGTTAACTTAGACATCCTCCAACTGTTGTCGCGTTATTTTACAAAACAGTGAAACAGAAAAAAAATGTTTCAAAGTATCATTCTCATGTCCAGTAATCGTGCTTCTGTTTTGTGACAGGTCTACACGTGTTTCGAAAAGCTGAAATTAATTAAAATATACATTCAAATATTCAAATATCAAACAAGGTAGAAAGGTAGGAATGATAATTGTTTCCTGCAATAGAACGTGCATAAAACAACGTCACTGTGCGTCGCGGTTTCAACTATGTGATGCCGGCGACATATTTGAGTGGTTTCTGCCCTAGACGTACGGTGCCTAGTTTGTGGTGGAGATACGCCAACAAGATCGGATTTCTCTGCTAACCCAAATGCACGTTGTCAACACATTGCGTAAAGAAAATGTCAATTAGGACGGAAATTCGCAGCATCGGTTAATCGCACAACTTTAGAAGTCGCAGGCAAAGTTCCCGTTGGAAAAATATGATGGATATTCAGTGACAGGAATCGAATGGCCGCACGGCCCCTATGCAGAATTCCACGCGACTAGGCGATGGCGAATTATTTGCAAGAAACGCTATGACTTTAAGGTAGCATCCCAAGTCATGCCAAAAAGTTCTTCTCTCATTTTTTGCTACTAAAACTACTACCGCTACTAAAACTTCTCCAGTTAGGCAGGGAACAAGTGTAAATGTTTGCTCTCGCCGATCCGCATGCGAGTTCTCCATGTTAGGAAGTATCTTTTCTACAATCGCTAAGAGAAGAATCGCTAGTGATAGAGTTCGACGTTACGTTCATTAAAGTTAGACAACTTCAACTCCGATGTAGAGACGTTGCATACGATGCATAAAGAACATTTACGTTCCGGCGGGCGTTGATATTCAGCCGAGTCATTTGTGGACACGCAGAAGCCGGTTGGGAGACAGCTGATTCGGCAATATTCTTTACTTCTGCTGGCGTCCCGAGTTCCAATCGCAGCGAAAATGAATGGTGGTCTTTCTGCGTTGAGGCGTACGCGTGTGTGTGTATGTGTGTGTGTGTGTGTGTGTGTGTGTGTAACCGCGTGAACCCTGTTGAGTGCGCCATGGCCGTATATAAAGATAACGCTGATGGCTTTTTAATAGTCATTACACTGCGTGGATCGTAGGAACGGTGGAACGGAATGAAGGGTATTCGTCTGGGAAGCTTGACTCATATGGGCAATGTAACGCGTTCTGAGGAGAAAACGAGTGTGCGAGGAAGAAAGAAGAAACCGCGCTTGTCTTTGAAATTGGAAGATCGATTTTATACAGGGTAATAGATAACACAACGCATAGAGAGTAACTGGCAGAAATACTGCTTGTCAGCACTGCAAATCGCCATCGTACGGCTGCTCGTAACATACGGAAGTCACCGTGAGCATTTATTAGACTAAAACTAATTTTGAGTATTGAAGTATTGTCGTATTCTAGAATAAATTAACATGCATTTTACTGCTATAGGTGTTTATATTTCTGTAATTTTAAATGAAAATAGAAATACCCATCAACATTTGTAGATAAATTACTGTACGACCAGAACTGTGCGGTTCATTGCTGATGCTGATGTATTTATTCTGAAATAGAGAAATAAATAAGGGATGCTATACAAATTGGTGCGTTACGTAATGTGCCACCAGTGGCTGCGTTTGTTATCCGAATAGGAAAAACTCGATATGATAAAAGATATGAATTAGCTATCTTATTAAGTTTATAAAACGATCATCATTATGAGTAATTTATCCCAGCCATTCTGTATGTTGTATATATATATATATATAATTTCAAGGAGGTCCATACAAAGGGGCCACCATTTTCACCTGAACATTGAGCTTGTATAATTTGCTATTTAACTTATGGATTCCTCACAGTGTACGCAGCTTGATGTGTTCGTTGTATTAGTGTACAATCATCAGACCTTGATACCGTATTTTAAATACTCCTTAGTTCCGTCTTCCCATCTTTTTATAGCTTTACTCATGGCCTTTTACTTCGTTCGGCTTCACCGTCCACACATCGGCTCCACAAGTTTTTAGTCGTGATAGCGTTTTCATAGGCGCACGATGCCATGGTCGAACACCGCTAGATTGGCACTCAGCATGCTTCGTCGTTTTGCACTGCCACCACCAGTGTTGGCGCACATCTGAGGCTCGTAAACGCGATCCCTGAAGTTCTTTCAAGTTACCACACCCCCGCATCGCCGCCTCTCTCTAGCCGGAAGGGGTTCTAAGTAACACTACAAGCAATATGGCACGTTTCTCATTAATTGGACCATATGCTGGCGGTATGCAATTGATGCCCCTGCCAGCCAGAGGCAGTTACCGCCGCTGATGTTGTTGTTGTTGCGCTTGTTAGAGTTGTTGGTGGTGATAGTAGCGCGTTCTCGGCGCATCATCCGCAACAGCACTTAGTGAGATGACATCTTTGGATAGTGTTCGTTTCACTACGCTTTCTGCTACACAGTGTGTACCCCCCAGTGTGCATCGTATGCAAGTCGTTAAGTTCTAACCCCCCTTTTCCCGCTACCCCAGCCCCTTCATCTCCGTCTTCGTCTTCAATTGCTCTGCACCACCTGCGCTATCCACGCCCAAGAGGGATGCCATTTTTCCCACCAATCCATAGCACACTCACAGCACCCAGAGGCGCCACAGACACTAGCGCAGATCTTTCAGAGTGCGTTCACGAGCGCATGGGGCACAAAAGGAGAGTCTCGCTCTATATATATATATATATATATATATAT
>MNPL01004357.1:0-14056 GCA_002081605.1 Tropilaelaps mercedesae
ATATATATATATATATATATATATATATATATAAATGTGCTTGTAAGCTATGTACCTAGAGAAGCCAGATGAAACAGAAACCTCCTTACAATGTTGGCGTAATATTGAGATACTGACAGTACAGATTATACCTTTTTTATCTTGTTTACTATATTTAAGCACCAGACAAACTTATAATGGTACTTCTTGGTTGATTCATCAATTGAAATTGTAATCGTAAGATCAACATAAATAGTACATTATATTTTGGCAAGTAGTACATAATTTTTCGATCGTTAATGTTTATATAATATACAACCGGGAAGCACTAATATCGTCAATATTATGTATGCATCATTATTCATCTGTGTTCATTAACCTTCGAGGTCTACATTGTCTAATCGGGTTGCGGAGGCAGGTGCTTCGAAAGCCTATCGTAAACCTTCGATTGATCTTTGTCAATAGTTAAAGGGAAAATGCGCAAGCCCATCTGTGCTAAATCTAGCGGTAATTCTCAAGTGCTCGTTTGACATTACTCTCTAAAACTGATTATTGGAAATCTAACATGTCAACCTTCTATGTCTAATATTTTAATACCTACATGTCCTTGAATACGTATTTACGCATTGCACCATTGTTGAAGCATTTGTTGCGCAATATTATTCGCGACAAGCGCATCTTTAATGGCTAGATGTTATTAGCATATTGAATACGTATAAAGTTTTGTTTATCCCAGCAGAAAATGCCCGATACAATAGATCACGCACTTTAGAGTTGTAGGCGACTCCAACACCGCAGACTCCGTTATCCCGTTTGGCCGCTACTTCACCAGCACATCGTGTGCCGTGCGAGTTAAACCAGTCGTCTGTATAACGTGGATAAGGAAACGGATCATTCCCGGAAAAGTCATAAGATGCGCGTGCATTCTGAAATGGAAAGTGCTTGTAAAATATGTACATAGAATAGATCGTAACTGGAAATGACGGCATATGGTCATCTGTATATGCGTGATATTTGTTCCAGCAGATTCGTCTTTAGATTTTATAAATAGACACATTCCTGGGGTCTTATAAACGGGTACTGATGATCTTTTGCCATACTAAGAGACTAGTCTGCATTGTCACATATATAGTAGCCAAGCACCCAAACCATTCTACGGCTTGTTGGCTATTCATAATAAGGATAATTCCTTGCATACTATAATCAACGTCATATAGTAAAATAACTGTACAATTATGGTAACTATGTAATGTGTATCTAAGCGTCACTCCCCTTTTGTAGCCAGTTCATGAATACTGCCTCACTTGTGCCCCTCGCCTCCCTTTTCGTGTGAATATCTGCGTTTTACATCATATTAATCAATATGACAGAGCAATAATGTTTACCGTATGAATAGGAGCGTATAAAACGTTGGCAACGATATTTGTTGCTTAAATACATTTGTTACAATTGGAAACTATCTCGTACAGATGGTCGGCGCCTTCAGCAAACGACACTCCCTTGTATAGTGCGGGATCGGCAGTTCGTCCGGTTCATTTTGAACTTGTTTCTGCCGAGAAACATTTTGAATGGGCTCAGTTCAGATTCGGTATTTTGGAATTTCTCGAGATGAGTACACGTCATTCCGAGTTCGTTTTCGAAGAGAAACGCATCATGACCGTGGTAGTCTCAACATTGCACTCAAGTTTATATGTGCGCCCATTTGGTCAGGGAACCACAATGTGCTAAGACGTATCACCAAGGTCTCACAGTGGAACCAAACTCGTCAAAATGTCTATCACAAAACACCCCTGAACACAGACGTGAGAAACCCCATTGAATCACCCCCTCAGTGCCATTCATGGGTCCGCCACAGCAAATAATCTAACCCCATAAAATATTGCAGTCAATGTTAAAAATATTTGTAGTTGCAAACGGCAATAACAAACAGCAAAATTTCTGCTCTGGTATTTTGCCTGAGATCGACAATTCTCTTTTTGCTGAACACTTTGGAGCTAGGGCTATGCTACTATTTAACAAAGTGACAGTCAAGCATAAACTAAACAACTATTGGAAGGACACATCGAAACTCTTACAGGCGACGTTTTTAGATATGATTTTATGTCCGATATTGAAATCCATGAGTGATAGCTCTGCTCTCTGCACTTCATAGATAACAGCATGGTCATCTTCTTGCTATAATTCTAATAAATATGCAGCCTATAATAGGGCAATTGCAGTGGCAATCGTGTTCAGGTTTCTTATCCATAGTGCACCTGAAACAATCTTAATTGGACAATTTGACATTATACGGTTTTACGCATTATCTACGTTGACGCTAAGACATAAAACGATGACGTGCAAACTAACTGCCAGACGGCAAGGTAAAGGCGTACCTGCGTAATCTATTGTGTATTGTGATCACGTTGACGGCTCTTTTCTGAAGTGAGCATTGTGGGATATCAAAAGTGGGTTCAAAAGTGCTTTTTAACGGACACTCACGTAGTTATCTCGAAGATCCGGATGCATATAGTCAACACCATCATCCATAATTGCCGTAGTGACGTTTTTGCCGGTGAAACCTTGCGCCCAGGCAGCCTCCACGTTCAGATCCAGTCGAGGCTTACCGCCATTCTGGCCAACATTTTTCTGTAAGGTTAGAAGAAAAACACCACCCAAACATTGGAGTAAGCGTTCAACGCGTTGTTCAGGCGCGACTGTAAAAAGTTTTGGAAAAGTCCATTTCTAATTTCCAAACATGTAAAACCATGTATAGTTAGCATTTTCTTGTTTTATACTGTTAAAAGTGTAATATACTTGAGTTTTCTTTAGCATAATGTGTTGCATATCGTGCATATCATAGCCATGTAGCTATTGGGCTTTCTGCAAAAAATAAATCCACGTTTTTTGGGTTATTGAGCTTGCTTCTCATTTCGACGTAAAGGAGAGCAGGTCTGACAATGTTTAGCGTCAGAATTACATTTTAATCTCTCACCATGGGAGATTGAAGGGGATTATGTAGGAATTTTCTTTAGCGACAAATTTTTCAAAGTGAACCTCATAAAAATTTTAAAACATTTTATATAAAAAATAAAAACATGTAATCGACACCAATGACATTCCAAGAGACGCAAATATATCTGTTTCATAGCAAAAACAGATTAATCCCAAAGAAAGTAACCTTATGAAAGTTTGAAAGTAAGTATGAATTGTTCGAACATTCTGCTTAAAGACCATAGCAATACAAATTTCTATTAATTCAGATATACAAATAGTTGACGTGCGTGGAATTAAATTGATGGCTTATGCAACCGTCGGAAGGTGTTACACGCCCTCTGTTGCTCTATACCTACGTTTATGTTATTCTAAGCATAAAAATATTTGTATTTGCCATTTGATTTATCACGTTCCACTTTGCAATGCACCGTCAATACCTGCTTTTTCCTAAAGACCGAAGAGTTCGAAAGAGCTAGAACGTCACCACCAATGTATTAAAGCCGGCGCTAACGAGTGCAGCCTCGGTTGTGTTCTAGTCAAAAAATTTCTGCTGCATTTGCGAAGAAACAGCTACCCCATTCACTATTCATTCTAAGGCAGCTCGCCCATTTGTCTGAAGGAGTAAAATGAGCATCTCAAAAAGTCAAACTAAGATCCAAGCTAGAATGCCTTTGACATAAATGTTTGGCCTCACCTCGCAGACATGCCTTGAACTTTATCTTCTTCCTAGCTCTAGGCTAGCTTGCTTTATAACGACGTAAATTACCGAGCGGCACACGTAATGGGTCGTATGCGAGATGGTACGAGGTCTGGAGAAATTCGACCAGATTACCTATGCTAGGCGCTGAATTATGGAAATGACGAGCACCATTAGTTAAATTTAACTGCAGTTTACCGCTTTAAAAAAAAGGAAATTGTGGACCTGACGATAATGACGTGTTTAAGCGACCGGCAGTAACTTCTTAAAGCCAGGCAGCAATTTTTCTTAGAAACATAGCTCCGACTGGATCAAGTCTGGTCTAGCGATCAATGAAACCTTAGAATGGACCAAAAAAATGCATAATCTTTTAAAAGGCATTAGCGTGTGTAAATGAAATCTACACTAAGACATTTCCGCGTGTGCATTTCGACTGTTATCCACTGCGAAAACTTTGAAACATATGGCTATTGGAGTCACTACCAGCATTGCATTAAGCAGTGAGCATTAGGTATGCACATAATATATCAATTTATTTCAGCTATAATGCAACATAACTTACAATGGAAACGAAATGGGCTCGATTTTTCCTCTCTCCTGCTAAATTCGACAAATTCAGAATTAGGATTTGTTTGTCCCAAAGCTCAAAACGTTTTTCAGGGACATTTTGCATGCTTACCAATAGGGTTTGGCTGCTCTTAAGCGTTTTCGTCGTAACCCTGTTGACTAGATTTACTGTTTTAAATGAATGAATAATTTGTAGGCAATTTATAAGACTCACTGTTGTGATACAGGTTCAAATGTCAAATCTAATTTATTGAAGGGGTCAAAATCAACACATCCGTCGCCGAAAATGTGATATACCATACAAATCCATAAATATTCATGACTAATTTCGTATTGGCTCGCATTGATCCAGTTTCCAAATTACTCAATCAGTCAAGTGTTTCTTATTAACACTTAACATTACTGTAGTTTATTGAGGCTTCACATAGAATTTTAACAGAATCCTTGGAAATTAGCCTAGAGCGTTTAGGCTAAATACATACGTATGCGCACAGCAGCCTATTTTTAGAAACCCGCGCCCGTAACCCGAACGACGAAAAACTCTTTAGTATGTATCGCCTCGTTGTGTGCCATTGTAAGAAATATGTGGTATACATGAATATACAAGCTGGGTTTGTTAATGCTAACTCGTATAAACTGCAAGACGCTCAAGGCAAAATAGCTACTTCAAAAAACGGATTCTTTGCATAGTCTTTCCTTTTTTCGGACGCGTGTCAACCTATGTGGCCTATGTGTCAACCTAACATAGCCGCTTGCACGCAGAAATAACCAAAGGGTGATGATTTTTGTAGTGCGTGGCTGTCTGCAGTAGTTTAAAAACTTGCTTCGTCCCCTGACAGTGGAAAATTTTCTTCTAAGAGGACATTAGGAGTCCAAGCAGGCCGAAGTGAAATCCTGCGTTCTGTTATTCTCAATATTCCCTCCCTTATAACGTTAGAGCGCAAGACGACGAGTGCGTAAGGAAAATGTAAGTGAGGCCAAATGAGGGTGAGAGCGAAGACTAGAGAAGGGACGATCGTTGAAGGAAGTGGGGGAAACGTCTACAGGTTCATAGGGAGCAGTAGGTTCGTTTCGTACGTTTGACTGGAACGGCCCGCAGCAGCGACAGCAGAAGAAGTGTACGAGCAGTGTCTGCTTGATAGATTTATCCTGATCCTTCAACCCACACTTTTTACAAATCTTTTGTTTCCCCTATGCCTCCTACCACCGACTAGAAAAAGACATCTTGGTTTGTCGCCGCCAACTCTGGCCTCTGTCGAGTTTCAGTTTGAGGCTATCTAAACGGAGCTCGCCCGCCTACAAATCTTCCCTTTTGGTCTCAAGCCCATCTTCGTGACACATACTTTCTAAGCTAAGTGAGCAGCAACGTACGCATAGTTTGAGAGTAGACAAAACCGTTGCGGGCACTGTGGATGCTGCTGGAGCTCCTAAATTGATGTTGTCCCGAGGGAGTGCGAACTCTAGTAGTGAAGTAGCAACGCTGTGCTGCTCTATAGAGTTATCTGTCGTTGTCAATATGCACAATTTTTTTCTTACACTAGCTGCGTTAGATAGCAATTTGCACTCGTGTGAGGACATGACTGGAAAGCCTTTTTTGTCAGAGACAGAGGATATTCTCATTCAAGTCATTTAGATTCTTTCCAGTATGCCTTTTATACCAGAACAGACGATTTATTGTTTTTTAAACAACTGAATTGTGTTTTAAAAGTGTTTCTTTCATTTCTTATTTCGCATGAAATAGTGTACATAATTAAATAGAATTCAGCCTCTACATAGATTATTGTTATGGCTACGTCCAAAAAGGAGCCAATTACGTCTGTCATACGATAATAAATAAAGAGCGCGGGAGAATAACGATACTAACAGATACGAGCATTGCGAACCTCCCTTACTGATTGGCAGGCATTCGAAATCGGTTTTCCGCTTTCCTTGCTCACCGACGCACGTCAATGTTGTTCAGTTGGGAAATTGCCAACGAGACACGGAATATTTTTTCCAACATGGACGTTATCGAAATTTTTGTGCTGCCCCGAAGATCATCACTAAGAACTTTCATTCTTCATTCTCCCCGGTCACATGTCTTCTTGGGCCCGTACAGCCTTTGCTTGTCTTACTTCGGTTTTATCTTCGTATGGTGTCTGAATCAGCTGGCATGCTTGTTCCGATATTTTGCCTCACCTATAATTATATACATCAAGCTTTCGGCACGCAGTAGTGTTTTAAACGACGCTACATTATTAATGTAAACATATGATTTTCTAAAAAAATTTAACTACTGTTTGCTTCCAGTGGACTAACAGATGTACACGAACCTCATCCGTGACGATTTTGTTCTTATAGAGGAAGCATAGGGTAACTGGCTCTTCTACCAGGTAACCGCATCTACAGTAACGAATGGCTCTCGATACACGATACCTTCAAGCAGTCCTCTAGTCTTTCACTTCATAAAATGCCTTCCGCATTCCTTAGAATCGAAATCAACGGTGCATTTACATTACAATAATATATGTAGACGTCTACTAACACGAGTCTGGTGGTTCTAATAAGCTTTGCAGAGCCAGTTTACTAGGTTGTAGATAACTGCTTTGTGAGATTGCTCAGACTCCTTCAAAAGACCATCATTACCCCAAATGATTATTCTTTCACGACTAAAGTTTAGGTTAGTTTTATTTTTCTATGTAACACTTGGGTTGATTGCCCTAGCGCTCTATATCATTAGATAGACCTTTGGCGAGGAATCTGTTTTTCAAGACATGTCGAGGCCACACAAACTTTTAACTATTGCGCGTATGGGAAAAGACATTAGCGTGAAGCCTCATTAATAAATTAAAGCCTTAACAAAATTGGAGCAGGCGACGGGTCGTCCTTTCTTCTGGTATGCAAAAACCAACCCAACAATTTCAATCTCCTTACTTTTCATACTGTTCGTATTGTTCAACAATTCACCCATCACTGTTAACACCGGCTCGAAAAACCACAAGAAAAAATCAACGCAGGCCATTTGCATATCCATATACTCTTCTCTATCACGCTACACAAAACCACTTCTGTACAACTTTCACGTATCACATAATAGATCGTAAGACACATACAACGTAATAAGTCGTAAAAATATAACTCTTATCACCTCTATTTTTCACACTTCAAAAATATTTCAACAAATAAACTATTTGATCATACACACAATTGTATCATACAACCAATGTGCCGAAACGTGGTTTTGCACCTATCAGAGCATGTCACTACAAACATCCGCGAATCCAATGCGACTAAAGTCAGCGGCAACAAGCCGCCGACATATACTAACCAAGTACCACTGATAGGGAAAATACGGATCAGTGGGTTCGTTCTGATGTTGCTGTTGGATCTCCTCGAGTACAGCTAGCCGCAGTCGATTATAGCCCCTCTTAGTACGGCGGAACCCAGGCTGCTGAATGGCGTGACGCACCTGAAAGAATACAATGAACCGTAGGGGCAAATTCACTTAATTTAAATCATATGGCATGTATGACTTTTTTTTAGGCTTCCAATTGAGGGAATGTCTATGCATTCTCTGCAGTCTGACCTTCCCGTTCATTTAAAAAAAATGGATGCGCCACACAGCCTCATCAATACACTACACAAGGCTAAAAATCCAAATTAGATTCTCATCCTTAGCAAGAGGCTGAATTTGGTTTGCCGAAGATACTACGACATCGAATACAGCCAGGGAATACATGCGGACTGAACCAGTAAGTAGTTTAGATGACGTAATTCACACCAAGATCTCAGCGAACACAAAACAACAATCTCGGTACACATAGTTTTGAGTAATGATTATTGAAGCCTTTTCTTAATTATTCAGACAGTATTAAGTGATTGCCATTGATGGCCATGATGTTGCCCGCTTGATATATGGGTTCGGTTCTACATAACACGAATAACACATTTTTCGTCTGGCTTACGCCTTTTTGTTTAGTTTCAAATTAAAGATTATTGGTGTATTTATAGTCCTAGCCCTCTGCACTGTCAAGGTATGCCCGGAAAAAACGAGGCCGAGTATGAAAGCAGTAGAAAGATACCTAGGAGCAGCTGGTATATCACCACAAAAGCGGATAAATAAAGAAGACAAAAACATTGAACAGCTACCTTATTGAAACGCATTTAAATATTACGAATAGATTCTAATAGAACCAATATTATAAAAGGACTACCTGGTATTGTCACTAATAAAATGCTCACGAACATACGACCCCAGCATATTTTTAAATAAAAACTGAAACTGTATGTGAATATACAGTTTGCATTGCTATTAGTTTTTCATTGTAGCCATGCTTTCTACTTTTTTTTTGTATTGCGACAGTTCATAGTAATATCAAATCAATTTTAAATGATCCAGATAGCACGGTCCAAGGCTATAATGGATAAGATGATTACATTGCCGCGGTGAATATTTTAAGTGAGTCGTGAGATGTTCGCCTTTGATGTTTGCTTCCAACATCACTAAACGACGCACGTTCTGCCATACTGGGTCTCTTTTTATGATCGAGTTAAACAGTGAATCCAAGTTCGGGAATGCATGAGCAATCAATTTGTCTGTTGCTCCTGTAAATCACAAGTGCGCCTCGGGGAATTAGGATCAATTCATCCGTTCGTGAATCTTCGAATCCACAACTCCTATTCGAATTCGTGGATGTGGTTGCGAATGATCACTTGTTATTATTTTGTGTACTATTCTAAATTGTCGATAGGAATAAACAATTAAAAAAATTACACTGTGGGATTCAACGGGATTCTGACATTTGGACTTTTTTCACTGCAGGTAGTGTTGCACATTACCTTATCGATAGGTTTTAAGACTTTAAAGCTTTAAGTTTCTGGCGTCCACAATACGACCAGTTCATGCGTTCTCGATTGAATAAACATTAACTAGAGTACAATAACCATATATGATTGCACGACTCTGTTGTCGTTATTTCTTCAACGAGAACGATGCTTCCGTAAATTTCGACGAAGACAGTTAAACTAACGTTGTACTATAGCAAATAGAAATATGGCTCAATTTTGTCGTATTGTAACAACGTCTGCGAGTAAACATCCCACTGCTGCAATAAAAATGACGCAACAGAGAGTACGACTCAGTTGACGACATTTACTGTCGCAAATTATATTCGTAATAAACAGTCCAAAATTTCTTCGGCAATATTTTTGCAATTCCAAAGAGCAACTCCGTCCTACTGCCAATAATTTATTCTTAGTTGGCCATATGGAAAAGTAATGGAATATGCACCTCAGGAAACAGACGCTATACTGGTATTAAAACCTGCAAAACTAGTCATTTGGCACAAAAGGGTAAACTATTAGCAAATATTCGTACTGTGAGTGGAGCTACAATGGGCTCTATAATAAAACTCTACGGAAACCAATTTATTTTGAAGTCGACTTGCAGCTTAGGTAAAACTTAGCTGAATCAATGCACAATGCCAGAAATACCTTATAACTGCCACAGCGACAGTCATCACATGAACCTTCGCTATTCAGGGCTTTCCCATCAAAGAAATTGCTATCCCTTAGCTGTTAACACGCGCACTTGTTTTTCGCGATTGAAATTATTACCGTTGTAACAGCCCTGAGCGTTTTTGGCGCAGCATCGTTTAGATTAGATACCTTAACGCCATCAGATATTCTTCAACCATGATGAAGCCAAGCCTCAGTTAGCGCTTCAGACATAAGAGCATTACATATGTGTGTGGTGTATGCTGTCAGGCGTTTGATGTTCGATATACCACACGACTTGGAGGCCTCTGGTACGAATTCATAATTTCAATGAAACAGTTATGATCCACTCACTTACGATTTGTAAGAGGACCCAAGAAAATAAGCTATAAGCTAGTTTAGTACCTTGTGTACAGCCAGCACTTATAATGACGCCTATCTAAATGTGTAAATGTGGGACAAAACTAATAGTCGTTCTGTTCCGGGCTTTTTGAAGAAAGCGGCCCTCCGTGCAATGCAGCTAAGCGTGAAATAAATGCTGGTTGAATCGTAGGCTTTTTAACGATCAATACAGACGAGATGCGCATTGATTAAATGCGCCAAGCGAAATTTCAAACGAGTTTCTTTCTATTTAACTCTGGTTGCTACTACAGCCCCCATTTGTATGAATTAACAATAGGTGCTTAGTGAGAAAAAAAATTTTGACCTATCCTTCCTAACCCACTTGTAATAAATAGATAGGGCGTCGCTGTTTAACAAAAAGCTTAGATCTTGCTTTTACAAGGTTATTTCTGACAACTGTATGAATCAGCTTTGTACCTTTGAACAAGATAAAACTTATAAGGTTTGAGGAACTGCGCAGACACTTCGTACGTTTGAATGGAAGCACCACAGCGCGTTATAAGCTTATTTTACTAATACTAGTAATATCAGTGTTGCATCGCAAAGTATAACGCCTTTCCTAGGAGTTTCTCAAATTCGATTGTAATAGCTTTCCAAGCAGATGCTGGTCACATTCGCGCTGCCGACACAAACCGATAACTGGTATTGGAATGAATTTGATAGGTATGGCACAAAAATTCTACGTTTGCAATTTGCTACACGTTTTTATATATTTGACCTTTGTCAAAGCTGTATTACTTGATATTCGGTCTGCTATATGCACCAGGATCGCGGAAAGTGTAGGAAGTGACTGCGCACAAAATTAAGAGTATAGTAAGAAAATAATAGCATGATAGCAATGATAAGCATCTTTGTACGAAATTTTTTGAAAAAGCAGTCTAAGGATATCATCTCATTCTTCTGTTTGTCTTGTTGCTCATAGGTCGATAGGCAACTCCGGTAGGTGCGGAGCGAATTAGTTGACAAGTCAATTACAAGCAAAATTAGGAGATACGTTGAGGTAAACGCATTTGTAGTGGTAAAAGAATATATTGGAGTGAATATATAATAGCTAATAATACACTGCAAATAATTATACTAATAATGCACTATGCAGAGGGGGTCGAATAAAAAGCCTTACAAACTGATTTGACATTTATGGCTGAAATTATACATTGATTAGGTATATATAGTTCCCTAACTCTTAAGCCCACAATAAACAATCTGGCATGCACAGGCAAATTATTTTATAGAACTTGTCTTGAAATCAAATGTTTTTGACAACGTTTGCACGATATTTTTAATGAAAGAGCCGTGAGTCGAAAGGTAGCCCTCCTTATCAGAGCTTTAATAATGCTAGTCTCGCTGGTTTAGGGGCACAATGAATAAAGTGTCGTAAATTTAATTTTGTTGATAGAATCAATCAAAGTACGTCGATAATCCAGTCTATTGTTTAAACTGACGACTGGAAGATTCAGATCACGTTCTATTTTTACAATAGCATTACGCAAGTTTTGTAATAAGGTCCTATGGATTTCACTTGTATATTTTAAGCAACTGTTGTTGGTCTTAATAGTAAATCAATTTTTCTCTTTACTTACGTCGGGATGCGACTTGAGAGATCGCATGTGACTGAGGCTTCGGCGAGTGCGGGCATGAGGTATAGAGCGGTGCACAAATTGGTACTCGCGTGGAGAACCTACTACCTATAGAGAAAAAAAGAAAAGAAAAGACCATTATTCTCAAACGATTGTAGTTAGACAGCTTCATCTAGGTTTGCTATTGGCATAGTAACGTAATTAATGATTAACAATTTTCTGTATGGTGTAACAATTGCATGTAATGCCAAACCACTTTTCACTCACACTGAATGAAGTGTCCGAAACATTTTCGCATTTTTAACCGTTTGAATTGTTCGACCATTAGATGATTGTAGGTATTGTAAATATAAGTATATTTAAGTTTTTCGACGTTTAAAATACAGTTGCAAAACAGGTTTCTCTAGTCGTATTTAATTACTTCGATTTACCCACGTACTGTTAAGATTAAGGTATTATTTATGAGAGTAATTTAGAATATATTCAATATTTGTAAGGGATTGCGGTCAAATCTGCTGCTTTCTTTTACCAATCTAAAAATAGCAAATACTCATAAGCATTGAAATGGCTGATCCGAACCAGATACCGTGGCGTTATGTTAATATGTGTGGCAACAATAGTAGGGGTCTCCGTGCATTTGGGACATCATGCCTGCTTGCCAGGCATGGCTTGTCTGACCCTGCAGCAAGGTGAGTCCAGTGATAGCGATCTTCAGGTAAGCGCATCATTACCGATTCACTAGTAGGTTATCCATCACTTTTTGACAAGGTGCATTAAAGGAACTCTTCCTTCCGTCTTGCGCTCTGACTACCACAATATTAGCTACTACCTAGCCTACTAGAGGAGCAGAACAGAAAGCAAGACCTTTATCCCAAGGACTTTTTATCGACAATGCAGCTACTAAAGTGAATGGCTACGGAAAATGGCCAGCAAAGAAAATATCGTTGTGGTATACTCCGCATCACTCTTCGAACCTCAGTTGAAGGCTAGGATTTATCGGCATCTATAATTGTAGCACGTTTTATATACTACATAACATCAAAAGTGACTGGAAGGGACATCATCTTTAAAAAGCAATCTTTAAGCATCTTTAAAAAAATCAGTATAGCACACAAAATCGAGGAATTTTCAGTCTTTGTAATACAACATTCCATTTTGTAGTATAAAAATTCCTACCTGCTTTCTTAACAGTTGACAGTATTTTCCCAATTTTTTAATGTAGTACAAAAACTTCCTTCCCTGCATACGTATAGCAGCGCTTCGTCTACTGTCTTTGCCACGCCCAGGCATGACACTAACAATGAAAGCAGCATCCATATCCAGCACCAAAACCATAAGACGCTCCGGTGAATTATATTGTGGATATTTTATCTGTTTTGACCAAACATATATTGTATACTACTTGAACCTTAAAGCTAGCCTAACGGGTATGAGTTACAAAAAAACCTTGAAATATTTCAAACTCGTTTGGCTTTTTATCTATTAAAAACTGTTTTAACTATTAAAAATCACAAAACACTTATTTTCACCCGTTATACAATCACCTGCTAATCCGTTGATATAGGAGACATACGCATTCACATGTCTATTTCATGCCTTTATTAATGGCTAAATGCGAAATCTACTAAAAGGCAGTTTAATCTCTCTACCTAGGAGCTAAACATGATTTATTCACTATATCAACACTGAAGCTTGCTCATACGTCTTTTTAATTAAGCAGCACCAGGTTGGAGAATTTCTCGTTGTGAAAATAAGGCATCTATACAGAGGGCCGGCACTTTGAAACAATCCATAAGACAATCTTCTAGAAGTCATTCAAGACCTTGAAGTTTCTAAACGTAGTCTGCACGACTGATTGTTCGGGACTGCCCTTACTGATGCAATGAAAGTTCTCCTTTTAGTTGCAACGTGTACGTGGCTACCCGGACAGTTTATTCCATTGTCCCATGGATCATACACTGTAAAATTCCCGCATAATATAACTAGGTGGTATTTTCCGCATTTACAATAAACACTAAAAATAATGGTTACTCGTTACAAAATATCACGTGTTACACACTGTACGTAAACGACTTTCGGCGTTTTATTCGTTGGCAGGGTAGACGTATGAAAAGCTCATACTTGACACATTGCAAAAGAGGCGCACCGCTGGCTACATCGTGCGGATAATCAACTCATATCTGCAAGACAGGTGAGTCCAGCACGATCGACTGAGGAAGCAGGTGACAGCGGGCGTCCCACAGGGATCAGTCCTGGGGCCGCTGCTATGGAACATCGCTGACAACGATGTGCTCAACGTCGGGGCGGATCTGAAAGTGGTCACTCTGCTAGCGTATGCGGACGATCTGGCGATCCTGTGCAAGGGCAAGAACAACCTTGAACT
>MNPL01004358.1:0-27332 GCA_002081605.1 Tropilaelaps mercedesae
TATATATATATATATATATATATATATATATATTAGGCTGCACTTCTGTTATAAATGAAACAATTTGTATTTCATTTTGCAAAACAGGAAAGAATTCTGACAATACTATGTCTTGAAATTCTTGTAATTTCGTACGTACGTAATAAACACTCATATTAAGATGGAAAATAAGGAGTATTATTACCTGGATGTTTGGTTGTGGAGGCACCTGATGCGTGCCATAAACACCGGGCGCGTGATGATGTTGAGCAGACCCATGATATCCGTCAGACATCGCCTGAATACTATCAGGTGGCTTCGATGAAGCAAGTCCGGCCGTACAGACGGTAAATATAAGAACACGCGACTAAAGTGCAGTCCATAGAAAAGACCAGTAAAATTTATGTCTGAATATTATAATCTAAGTGTATGGTGGCAGGTACTTACCGCGTAGTCAAGTGATAAATCAAGTCAATAAATAGCAGTTAAGTCAATAAATAAACGCCATTTTTCGCTACGTTTTTCCTTATTTTTTTTAGTTAATTTGTCAGTGATTAAATATTAATCCGCAGTAACCAACGCTTTTTTTAATCGTGCCCTACTTCTTCCATGTAAATGCATGTTACATTATACTGTATTTAGGGCGAATTTAATTAAAAAGGATGTAGAATTTAGAGAACACCGCAATAACTTTTGTTATCGCCAAGGTAAGAAAACGTCACATTCAATTGTGATGCATACTTATTTTCTTTTGGGTAAATAGAAGTTTTTAGCCGGTAATTATCGTTAAGTAATAGTAGAGTGTATAATTTTGGACAATAGTATAATTTTTCAATACCTCATTCTCACATTGTTTACATAATAAAAGGATTGTAACGAAGGACTGTTCCTCTTGCTCGTTCTTGACTTCACCACATGTTGCGAACACAAAAATGAACGAATATTAGTGCTGCTCATCCAGATCTTGGAGTTTACTTAAGCTCACGGCAACTTCAACAAATTTCTTTAAACTATTATTAGACAAACTGTATTAAATCGTTTACGCTCATAGGCAAATTTATACATCTTAATATAACCTTTTGTATTTTCATGTAACAATATGTGGTATCTAATCCATCCGACCGATTTGTCCGATTCGGTTGTAGAAGCAACATTACTTGCAAAAAAAACGTTTATCGTGAAACCGAAATGGTAAAAAGATTTCATAGAGGCAGTTCTAGCTCTCCAGTTTTGGCCTGCACACATGTCCTACCTTATGACACGGAATAATAAGTAAACAGCTTAGATCTCAACACTTTCAAGCAATAAAGAGCTGGCTTACAAACACGTGCTGAACTTATTCGAGACCGAATTGCGCGCAATCCTGATCACGTTCCTCAAGATGATTCGCAAGACAATGGGGCTATAGAGCACAACTAGACATGCATAGATAAGGAAGCACGAAATAAATTTTAAAGTACCCGTTTGGACTTAGCTATCCGATTAAACTGGACTAAATTTACGTAGCGCCTTAAATCAATTTGATTGTTGAGGAACCTTTTATTCCACATGCACATGTTGGTGACACGATCACAGAAGTTCAGAAATATGCTGGAATATTAAACACAGTTATACTCCATCGACAGTTGCTCACTCACCACACTATACATCATAGCAAGCGCGTAATTTCGTCGTGTTAAAAAGTTCGGCTTTAACAAAATTTTGCAAAAAGTGCACGCCCAACTTCAGACTATTTCTTTGCTCCTAGAAGAATTGTGGCCCGCGTCTCTGTGTTGAGAACATCAACTGTGACCCCCGACCCTTTAGCGTTCATATATATGTAGGCGAGAAGGGGCTGGGGCACCCATCGCTAGCGAAGACAGCCGCCGTTCATTTCCCTGCGCAGCTGGAAGCTTTCTCTTTGCCATCGTCTTTTTCCAGAGAGAGTACAACTGGCTTCGAAAAAATCGCTTTCGCAGTGCGCGCTTCAATTTACCCCTCACCCTCCCTCTGGTTCCAACAAGATAATCGCGTAAAGAGCATTGGGGACCCAACAGCAGTTGCTGCTCCCTTGTGATCACATACACACATGGACAGAGACACACCGGTTCTTGTCCTTACCCTTATCGTCCCACCCCTTCCCCTAAGAAAATTCTCGGCGTTTCGGCGTAATCCCGGAATAAATTCCTTTGACTTTTTAAAGGGGCGAGGAAGCTCGCGGCGGAAACGTTCACTTAGCAGCCGACTAATATTCATGCGCCCAAATACATCCATAGACATACATCTACACATTTACCTTTACAACTCATCGTCAGCAATCAACAATGCGCTAACACTACAAAGCTTTAGTGGTAAACCTATGTTGATTTCGGTGGTATCCCTGTGGATATGTACGCGTGTATCTGCGTGTGCGTGTGCATGCGTTAAATTGTTGAACAGCTGAACCAGATTCCAGAAACGCCCACCGTGAGGACCCGCTCTACGCGTTCTGACCCACTGTTGTTGCTGTTGTTGTTCATTCGGCGGCTGCCGACATCGTTGTCTTTATCGTTTTCGGGCCGTTCGCTGCCAACATCGGTGTTGCAAACAATGATTGCCGATGACTTCATGACTGCTGGGTCTAGCTCAGCATTACTATTTCTCCCGATGTGTCTATGGCGACAAGGCGGAGCCCAACATTTGGGCGACTGTGCATCTCTCGCTCCCGTTTTCGCTAGAGGGGCTCACCGAAACCCATTTCCGCTACGGATATCGATGCGTTTTCGTGACAATGTCGCGAATTTCCATGTGGTTTCGTCGTGGCAGCTAGAGCAAGGAACTTCCCTTGGAAGGCTTGTGTTATGGTGTTGCAGACGGGTCAATGTAGCAAATTTCCCCGTAGAAGAAAAAGGAGTGAGCATCGTTTAGAGCGTCATCTTGCTTTTACTTTTGGCTGCGAAAGTCAATTTCTACATCTTCCTTTCTTTTACACTAGTCATGCTATTTGCGGTGGCACTTTTACCCGAAAAATGTTTAAGATACTTTGATCACCCGTGCTATACTGCGTAATTTTGATGAGAAGTCGATTAACCGCCAGCTAGATCATTGGAATTTAGTGCATTCACACGCGACTCCAAATGTTTTAGCGAGAGTTTTCATTGAATTGACTGGAGTCAACCGGAATCAATTTTCCTCTGTCTTTACTCTTTCATGTTTAATTCAATTACTTTGAAACTAAAGTTATATCATTAGTATGTGTAAAGGCAGTATTAAATGGTGTTAACGAAATTCTTGTTTTAGCTATTGATTGACTGATTAATTAGCTAACCGTCTTAGCAAAGTCAACGAAAATAAAGTGTTTGCTGAAGCAAGGGTTAGCTTGGTGCATGTCGGACAAGATAAACTAATATTATGGTAAATATATGAACTTCTAGAAAGTTCGTAGCTTTAAACTGTACTCAATACGTTTACGAGTACTTTTCTACATATTTACTGGAGGAACTAACTAAATGAACTAGCTAAGACGACCTTACTAAATGTTACTATGAGAGCTTTATTTTAATATCCGCAGCTATCATTATTTATGCCGCGTTAATATTATAAGATAAGCTATTTAATATTAACTGACTTAGGCTAGATCGGTGTAAGCTAACTTAATTTCTGCATATTTGCCAATTAAATTTGACAGCCCATCCTAGATAATGCAAATGGTTTATATTGTCAAGGCTTCCATTATGTTAAAAATCATTCCAAGAGTAACTTTTCTAATAAAAGGCGAGTTTGCCGTTCTGCCAAAAAACCATCAAAGTGCCTAAAAAATTGTAATTTGGCTAATAGTTAGATATTGTTTGTGCAGATCTATAGATTATTAAAAGCTAGTAAAGTGTATAGTTTGAATGTGTAATTTGTTAGATACACATATTAAGTACAAATCGCTCGATAACCGTATTTCTACTTTTAAATATTGCAATACGAAAAACGATTGAAGATACAGCATCATCAACACCGATTTGCCGCACGCGACTTAAAAACACAAGGGTAACTATTATATTTTACTTAGTGGTACATAAGGGAATAGCTTTTAGTCGGGCCTGCCTCAACTTATATTTTTGGTGGTGTCTTATTTGGACAGAAAACCAGCTTGTCTCTTACAGCCTGCGCCCGCTGTACACTGTTGTCAGTTGCTCTTGCACTTTGGTCTTCCTCTGCGCAAATCTGGTTGAAACGTCTACACGTAAATTCTCACAGAAAATAGCTCTCAGCTCGGTACGACCTCCCTGTTGTCGAAGCCAGGATAAATTAAGTATATTAACTATACGGTGGTTAGCCTGATCTCGTATAAATTGAAAAGAAATAGAAATGTAGTACAAAGTCAGCATTAAATATGCGAGCAAATAATTAAATTCAAATGATGCGAACGACTACAGTGACACCTGGCGCTTAAGAAGACTATTCAATGGAATACATATATATACATATATGGTACTATTTATTCCAATATTTCAATTATAAAATTTGAAGACCTAACATGGCAGAAAAGATAGTATTGACCAATTTAAGATTTTAATTCTAAAGCGCAAAAAACCATTTATTTTCTAGGTATGACCAGTATAATTATGTATACTAAAATTGATAATCAACTAAATCACATTTGAACGCGGTACGTTTAATTTATACGTAATGTACGGTATGTAACTAATTATAGAGGTGAATATACATTTTTCATTGGTATCATTTTCTACACAGTTTAACTATTAGCACACAGCTGTTTAAATATGGCCATTAAAGATGCATCACCGATACGAAGTCGATGTAGATAAAATACGGTTTCGCTTTGACCCAAACATTTTTTTAGGGCTGACCGTCAGCCAACACTCGACGTTCACGATAGCACTTTTTGCATTACTTCGTAAGACGGACCCCATAAATGTAAATGTGCAATGGCGGGGATCGAACCCGTGCACCTACGTGTCTCCTTCGGTCGCAAGACACACCGAATACACCAAGCCACCGAGCTTTGACCAGCTAGACATCTATAAAAACAGAGTACTTACCCTTGGACCACTTCTCTAGAGCTTAGATACATTTTTCCATGAGAATGAAACTATATAATATGAAAGATATAATATGTACTAATTTTTGCCTTAGATGAATTAAAACTTAACTTTTTTTACTTTTACACCTAGTAGCCGGGCACGCTGCGGTCTCTTACCATTTAGTTAATCATTTAAAGGAATGCTAACTCGATACATAACATAGGATGAACGCGGCATATTATGATGCGGTTAGATCGACAATTTTAAAAGCGGAATAGTGTATTTAAATTTGTTATTTGGACAACCTTATACTGCTCCTCGGCTTACTATTATTCTATAACGATTATCTCTAGACACTCAAATTGGAAATGGTCCCTAGTTTGCACAGAATGCGCCCAATCTGTTCTAGATACCCGCTCCGCACTATGAAAACTCATGTTGACCGCAATATACATTGCACTTTATAATGAAATAAAAACTCGAGTAAATTAATAAAAAAAAAACAACCTAAAATGAGTAGAAGCACTGTACGAAGAAGAAGGGAGGACTCTAGCACCAAGTTACTATCGGCATACTATGCACGTGCTTGTATGGGCACTTACCAGCAGCATGCACTATGGTGAGTTCGGCTACTTTTTTGATTGAAGAGAGCATATATTTCGAGAGTCAACAACAACATTTGTAGATTATAATAGAATATTGGATGTCTATGTACAGCGATTCTCAAGTTAGTCAATTGGTTTTCGAAGGTCGGAACCTATCAACTTGTACTCTGCGAGTTTGCTCCTTTCAGCTTCATTCCATCTAACTTTGGTGAACCCAACTAACAATGGAATATAGATAAGTCAATTTATCTTAAATAACACGGTGCTTGGTATGAACAATGCTATAAAATAGAAAACCTTGCGATGCAATTGCGTAAATTGATCCAAACAAAATCAGATTTCATGTAACAATTATGTAACCATCAGGCGTGCATATCATTTCAAATGTTCATAGGCCCCGCACGAACCATAGCTCCTAATTTAAAAAAAAACATTACAGCCGTATATGTGAGAGTTTCGCTCGTACTAATGTTTAAAAATAGGAGGCGTGATTTACAAAGTTCGATAACTACCATACAAGGAAGTAGTTGATAAACTAAAAGGGTATATTATATATATGTATATATTGAAATGAATATTGAAACAGATTCTCGCAACGGACTACTTGAATATCCTCCAGAAGACTTGTATTTGAAATGCTCACTGCTATCCTTAGAGATGCACTGCGTTACCCAGGACAATTTATCCTGCACATCTTACACAAATAATGTTGAAATTCTATACTTAAAGACGAAGCTTTGTCAACATACTTGCAGAGCTTAGTAGTATAGTTTAAATTCACGGAATCAATTCATAGGTAGTACATACTACTCCTCCATACATGCGAGATATTATTTACCTTAGAGCAATAAAGTAGTTGGAGCATAGTATTCTCGTCCTGCCAGAAAATATATTGAATTTATATAATAACATGTTTCACTTCAACGCTACTTGAAATCATTATGCCTATGAGGGCCAACAATTTGCGTTAGAAACAACAGAAATCTTCAAATCGTTTGCTGAAACACATTTCTTTTAGCGTAACCCTTTCTATCATGGTTATCAGCAGACATCTCAGCGTCCTGTTTTCATCTACCGATTTATACGAGTATTCAGAGCTGGCTGGCTAAAATATTTAGCACGTCTTAGGGTAACTGGGAGAGCTGAACATACGGGAGGTACAATTCACTCTTACTTTATCAGTAGTAAAGACCCAACAGCCGTATAGCTGTCCTATGCTGTTTTATTCCGTATCATGTCATGCATGATAACAACCAATGGTAAAACTAGTGAAAAAATGTCAATGTAAAGAGCGTTCTTTGCACAAAAGTATACTCGCTTCCTACGTTTGCTATCTTCTTTAAGCATATGCACTATATCCGACTGACTGTCCTGCGTACCCAATCCGTTGGCACGCTAGGGAAAGCCCGAGCAATTACACTATCACCTCTATGTATTTTCTTGATATAACGATGTTCTCCATAAGATCCCCTAGAAATTTATTTCTGCCGCTCGTGCCAGACTTATTAAGATACGGTCGAGCTTACCCATGAAATGGTTCGAAATTCCAGAAACATGGAAATATTTCTGCATTTAAATTACCTCCGAATTAAATGGCAGCTAAGTGTCAGTGCATCCAACCTAGAACAGCAGTATACGACACAGAAAGATCGCTGTCTCAAAGAAGAAGTTACAATAATGACAATAAATCACTTTAGTTTCTGTACGCACATATTGATAGGTGATCTGCTTTTGCACCATCTTTTTCAACATTTTTCAGCATCCATTATATTATGATCGGCATACGAAATCGATCCGTCAACAACTGTTCTGGCTGTCTATGACAAAATTGATGAACCAGTAGCATGTGGATAGATTTATAGTAAAAGCATGTGCTATCTGCTTTAAAGGGGCATTTGCCCGTGGCTTTCTTTAACCTGCTTCATGGCATACGCATACCAGACGAGCTGGTCCAACATTCCATTAAGCAGAGGCTCCAGTCTGGGGTCTGATATCTCTCCTTCTTCTGAAATCGCTTCCGATACGAACGGTATGTTTACCTGTGAAAAAGAGGTGTAATTGTGGATTCCATTATTCGTATATTGCCAGAGTCAGAGTTACTGACAGAGTTACTGACTTTAATCACGATCTGGTTGTGACATGGATCCGGGAAGTGCAACACGTGCCAACACCGCATACATAAAATGCTTACCAACAGTCTTCCAAGTCCTAGAAGTAGGTTCATTCCGAGCATCACTTGAAGTGATGTGGAAGGGTTGTGTTTTTGATAAAAGTGTCTGCCACTTCGAACACTAACTGTATTATTCAGCTTCTTTGTCGAAATGTATTGTACCCCAAGTTGCCTTTTTGTTCCCGACCAATTGTACGGCATCCAGTGCGATAACTATTCAAGAAAAAAGTTTGGCAAGCCAGCAGATACGCCTGACCGTACCGAAAAAATGCAATAACGTTACTAATTGAGTTCTAAGCCAGTCAGTGTGATTAAAGATTACCATTATGGGCAGACAAATCATAGCTAGTTCATTGAGATAATCCCTTAGCTGCACGGTGACATTCGCACCTCCGAGCCTTCCCAATGAGTAACCAACGACGCCCACGGGTTTGGCTGCGAAAGTTGCAGGAGGAAAGTGGTTTAGCATGTTGCTCAGGGCTCCTGGAATACATCTACACACAACAGGAGAGGGGTTACAGACAACTAGCCGTTAAACCTACACAGGCCGTGAAATTCGTTAGAGGTCATTGTGATCAATGTGTTTTACTGTCTACTGTATCATTAACGGATGAATATAGTTGGCAATGAGCTTACGTAGATCTAAATTGAATAGATTATAAACGGCAAACCTTAATTATGAATTTTTTATAATATGAATTTGCAAATCATCGCAGGGTAGTTCTCTGTAGCAGAATGTCGTGATTAATTGTGGGTTTACCTAAACTGTTATCGAGTAGTGAAGGATACGGTGAAGCTACAGGCGAAATGTTTGAGATCGTAGAATTCGACATATATATCTAGGGTCTACGAGTTGAACGTCTGCGGCCTTGCTGGCGCATGCACCTCTCTCGATAGTGAAGATGCTGCTTTAGTAATAAAAATAGACGAGCAACGATACGTCCAATGTCTTTTATATGCGTTTGATCATGCTGCACTTGAGAGTTGTAGCTGCGATAGTGTAATGCATCTGCCATTTGGCTGTTATACACGACCTTATTCATCATCGGACTATAACATAAGGAATAGCTAACATAACACTTCTTGTTTACTGGGACACACGCGCATGTGATTGAATGTGATTATTTATCTCACCTTATACTTGGCACAATTGAGATTTCTGATATCGCTGCGGTCGGACTGTTTGCGTGGCGCTAACTAACTTTACGCAGAATTGGGAGTGCCCTAGAGGCCGCATCACCAGTTTTTCCTGTGTGTGTGTGAGTGCGGGCCATCGATACTCGCTTCATAATAAAGAGAATATCGGTCTGAGGCTTACATCCAGTAATACGCACAACGGTGTCTCTGTATATGCTAATGATTTTGACACCGCATTTGTGACGATCGTGGGTCATATCCAGCGCACAACTAAAATTTCTGCGAACCCTTTCTTCCAGAAATATAGACATTATAGACGCACTTCGCGTCAAAACTAACAATTAAGGGCACTCGTGCTGCATACTGCCATTAGATACATATCCACGTTCTTATCCAACAAATAACGCTGAAACATCGGAAAGCTTGCTTTGCATACCTTGTGTATACCTCACTGCTAATTCGACAAGGACACTCTAAGTATGAGCACATTTATCTTACCGGTTATATTCAGGACATACGATGATGTAGCCGTCACAGTCAAGAAGTGTTTGATTGTCCTCCATAAGATACTCGGGTACCTCTTCATCCAACGAATAAAAGTGTATTGGCTTACGCAGGATGTGGTATTCCTCGCGTTCCAGCGGATCTTTAATAGAAAATCAAACCTGCCATTTAATAGAGCTCTAAACCATGAATCTTAGTCTTTACTCAAATCGGCTGGTGAAAGCTCGCTATACGGAGGTTTCAGGGGTCGTTGTTACCAAGCGCCGCATTGTTCAGGGAAGTCTTCCATATGTGATACTCATCATGCACTAATTTGTCTTAGTTAGAATGGCTTAACGGATACTTGCACTTTTAGTTACAATGCAACTTACGCACATAACATATCGTTGTGCAACAAGAAAATTTATCGTTAACGAGACTGAGCCTTGTGGACAAAACTCACCGAAAATCAGCACTTCCATCTCCCTCTTTTTCACGGTTTGTTGTACTACGTTAGCTACACGATCAGCCATTCTGCCTTCTCGCACACTCCCTAGGAATAAAGCCACCTTTAGGCCGGACATTGTTGACAAGAATATTGGAGTCTTCGCGATATCCCAGCTTTCGGTAACTGTGCGCTAACCTCTCAAGTCACTGATACACTAGTCCTCATGAGGAAAACTGGGCTTGTTAGCCCACCTCATGCACGTCAGAAACACATAAGACAGATGTAATTTGTAGTTAGACTTTAGTCGCAAAGGAGAGCTGAATTATACGGTCGCATTAGGCTCGGGCATGTATAAAGGTTAGTCTCTATCCATACAGCGTCCGAGCATTGTTGACCTATCTAACACTATGTAATGGATCCATGCCAGTTCCAGTGAGCCGTCAGTGGTGAATGCAGATATGCCAGCGGAGCTATAGTTAGCGAAGTAAACATGTTACACAAATGTACCTTGACCTTACGACTTTTCCGACATTAATTAGTAATAGCGGAATCGATTAGTGTATACTGCCTATGGCTGCAAAAATCTATAAAACGTTAATGAGTTGTTGCTACAGTACTCAGTCTGACATCGGCCGCCAATTTAGCATATAATCAATACAGGGTTTTACAAAACATGGTGGGATTGTTCCACCTTGCATCTTTCTAATGTCCTAGATTTTGTGCGCCTTATATGCACATGCATTTCTGAGTGATTATTATTTTTTCCTAAGCAGCACGTGTAGTACCCAATCGGACAGGTCTAATGGCAGCATGGTAACAAGAAAAATTCTACCAAGGAAAAGTACAAAGAATATCACAACTGTCTTAGCATACAGAAAAAATAAGTTTCTAGTGGTAGTATACATATACACATGAAACCACAAAATCTATCATGAATACACAGACATAAGTGATTTGGGCTAATTCTTAAAAATCGGCAACAACTTCTTGTTATCCTCTTAATTAAACTTAATTTCTAATTTTCTTAGATCTTTCGTAATTAAATTATTAATTGAAGAGCCCAATTATAAGCTATTGTTATTATGATATACGGCGTATGACATAATCGATATATGCATTGTCTATCCAAGAAAAGATCAAAACAATAAAATTTAGATTTCCTTTCGTTATGACATTGGTTGGACTCTCAATGCTATTGTGTAGTAATCTAGGGGTTTAGCGAAAGTGTGCTAAAACACTAATAACACCGTAATATTACTTAAAAATGTGAATTCACTATCGAAGCAAAGAGCTAATTTATATATATATATATATATATAGTGAATGCTATGAATTCCGGTAACATACAAAAAGCTCATTCAAGCGTTTCGATCAGATTAATGGAAAAAACATTTTTTTATTTACTCCATGTACAAGTAAATAACGGGTCAATTGGATAATCTGGTAGATTAAAAGTGGTATAGATATCAATAGTTCTAACCAGATTCGTTGTATCAGTGAGCCTTACTAATGACGTAGAATAGTAAGAAATCAAAACAAAATGTCTGTGCGACTCATTTAGGAGCACTATAGTATCAAGCGAAGAGGAGTATACATTTTGACCAGATGTCTTTATTCATTAAGCCAATGGTGTCGGGAAAAAAGTGTTTAAAACGAGTACTATATCCTAATAGACGCAACAGAAAGGTTGAGTATAGTTCAATCGCCACAGACTGCAGTCGTGTTGCCGGTGCTTTTTTAAGCTGGGTTTTTCTTGAAAACAATTTAGCTCTCGATTTGCGGAACATGCAAATTTAAAAGTTTGTTAATAGTTACAGTGTAATTCCTAATTCGCCATCCCCAAAACATACTCGTTGTAGCTGTAAAGCGCTCTTTTTATTTTCTTGGCGCCATGGGCGAATATAAAAAATATTTTCGTTTCTGGTTGTTGTTGCATAAATTGCTTGATAACATTTTATCTCTAGAATATAGTCTCTAGTACGTACCATTGTGTCCTTGTATTCTTGACTATTCTCTTAGCAGAAAGAAGCTTTGCCTCACTATGACGTTTTAATAAAACGACCGCAATCGAATTTTAAACTTACAAGCACGAAACAGACGATTTCAAATCTCACAGATGTCCCTAAACGTCAAGGCGTCTTAGATAGAACTGGTAAACTCGATGAAACAGACTGGGCCTGCTGAGGTCCTAATGCCGCAATTATTGATCGGGAGGTGACGATTTTGACTCATTTGCGTCCTAGAGTGGAGAATCTGAGTACTTCAAACTTGCCCTCGCCAGCCCTTCCCTCTAACTGTTGATTCGAACATGAGAAACAGTCCTAGATTCGACGTAATGATAAAAATATCCAAGATTGAGGGGTAGGCAAGCATTGACAACCTGTACCCAATAGTGTTCAGAATAATGAGCCAAGTGATGGACTTCTGCCGGTTCGATACCTTTATTCAGTAATGTAGGAAACGTCCCCAAACAAAATTAATTTGCGTTTCGTCCGCAAGCGTTTTGGGTTTCATGTCATACTGCATATTTGTGTTGTTAATTCTAGTTTTGAACTCGATTGAATCATATTTTCAATGTACCCTAGGCAACGCCCAATGAGAGACTGTACAAGCGGATATTTTGTATTTCAGAAGTTGGAGACTTGATATTACGAAGCAAGGATCACAGTAGGTAAACAAAAGCGTTTGTTTCTAATAACGATAATGTTTTGTCTTTCAAAAATACGCATTGATTTAACATGCATCATTACAGAGCTACACAGTAAAAATAACACTTGAATCTGCATTGTCCTTTATGTTTCATTTTCACTCTCTAAATATATCTCGACTTATACTTTTTTGTTGTTTTATTTCTCCTTTAATCAGAATAAGCCAATTATTCTACCGTGTGACGCCGTGTCGTCACTACATGACCAGTAAGTCTAAATATTGATGAGCAAGGGAAAGAGAGTTTTATTCTTTACTGCGCCTTTGCCAAACCCCAAAGCTTCGTTGCTCGTTGGAGCTTCAACACTCACCCTGCTTGACCTCGGAGTGCTGTCCCATTTAGTGCAGTAGGGCTGGGAAAGAGGCCGTTCAAGAGACCGCAGTCTCGTTAAAAACGTATCCAATTGAGAGAGGACACGTTCGCAGACGGTATTTAGTCGTCAATACAACAATGGTCGACGATTTGCGCGAGGTCACATTTACAGCCACTGTCAGTTTCGAAAACATTTGACAAGTAATTGATTGTTGCCATAGAAATTCGAATATATTTTGTATTAGTATTTTCAAATTCTGTATCTATGCTTTACACAATTGCAGTCGGTATTTTGCCTAAGAGTGTATATAGCCAATTAAGACAATTGTGTGAAGATTAAAAATTGATACTATGACATAAATTGTTAGTCTATCACGTGCAATGTTGTCCAAACAACTGCTTGTAAGTGTTGAAAAAATGAGCTCGTATTGAACCTTAAGTAGGTCTAATTATGCGTTTCAAGTAAACATAACGTCGACTACTCAAAGTCTTAGTGCGGTCGAATCTTGTAAGGTGCACACAAGTTAGAGTAGATATAATATTTGCAAAATATTTGTTAAGGTTCATTATCACTGTTGGCCTTTAATAAATAACAGATGTTAAACACTGATAAAAACGAGACCGTGAAAAAACGCTGATTGACTGCACAAACATTATTTTTTCCTGTTAAAAATAAGCGCGTATTATTGACTTTCTCACCAGTTCTTTCTGAGTTAGCATAATTGTTTTTCTATTATTTTTCATTCAATAAATAGTTGACAAAATATTTTTAGAGCACATACGGTTGAAATGCGTTTAGGCGATTTATGCAACTGTATGTTCAGAATCCACTTGCTTTTTGATCACCCTGAATTAAACATATTGTGTGCCCTCCCCGTTGTACATTCGGAACTACTCTTGTATTACGTTGAGCACCCTAAGCGCACAAAGAGTTGAACCTACAGCGAAAGTGTATCACCAAATGGATTTGAAGTGGCAACCAGCTCTACAGACAACAGCCTAGTCACCCACGCTATTTTTGCGACTTACTATTTTGACCCTTTTAGTTCATTGCTTCATGCCCATGTGCCATTCGGTAGTTACGAATGGTAAAGAGAACTGCACGATTGCTATGTTAGCGTATAGAGTCTTCGGCATATTATCCAAAACAGATTATTCTATCCTAAAAATGAGTGTATAATCTTAAACGTAAATAAGCTTAAGCGCGCTGAGTAGCGTTTGATGGAAGACCATCTGAAAGAAATTGCTCAGGTTTTCGCTTACTGATAGTATGCATGCTAAGATCGTTTAACGCTATGAGAATCATTGCAAAGCCATAAAAGATCTCTTAAGTACAAACATGATTAACAAAGGTGTCACAAAAACACGGACTAATGACTGATACCATACCATTTATATTCATATAAGCTCTTTAAGAACCCTGAAAGCTCGTGTCAATAAATCCGACAACCAGTAATTTTGATAGTTTAGTTACAACTAGAATTATTATCATCTTAAATTTTTAGAATACAATTTTCATCTCGGATGGTGTAGGCTACAATCATGTTTGTCATACTGGAACGTTCTTATAGCTTTCTGGTTAGCAAAACGCTCAAAAAGCTGTTTACAACGAGAGATCCCAGAATCAACAGTGTACGCTCTGCAACACCATATTGCAAAACTAAATCAAACTAAATCTATTTGATATCACTGTACTTCATAAATAAGTAATCGCTGACCTTTGTCTAGCAAAAGTCATTCATAAGGCAGCGCAGTGTTTATTTGAATTCACTTGGACATTTATGCCGAACCCCACGTTTATAACTAGTAATCGACTGCCGGTGTTTCATATAGTTGCTGGTTCGCCAATTCCATTGCTTGAAAGAACAGGATTATAGCGACAATCCAAATTTTGGCAGTTGCTTGAAGTGTTATCTGAAATACGAACAGTAATACAAATTCAAACATGTAAAAATATTCAATGAGTATTACCAGTATGTGCGAAATTCGAGAAAAACTATCTAGTTTTTCAGATTCCTCGTTAATGCACGTCAGTGTGGGTTTCTCGGTATCCGGAAATCTTTAGAGCGCCAAAATGAAACCTCAAACAAGTTTTCCACATAAGTCAAAAACAGGAGTCGAGTCTACTCCACCTGAAATGCTGAAATGAGAAATTGCTCAGGCAATATAAAGGTCTTCTATTTGCTATTTTGACAGAAGAACCTTTTCAATAACTGGCTTACAAAGGTCATATATTTCAACAGCAGATAAAACCTCATTTTAAAAAATTAGAACGTGCAGGATTTTAATAACTACCAAGGCCTGCAAGGTCAGTTACGCGGCGTTATAATTGACTATGTCTCTATTTGACCATACCACCTAAACGATTCAAAATCGGGTCCACATTTTGTGAAGACTTCCCCTAAAATTAAAATAATTTAAAATGGGAGCGTAAGTATAATTGAGACTTTCGCTGTTCTGTTATTGGTCAGACAGGCTACAACTAACTAATCAATACTATCTGGAAATAAAATATATCACTGTAAATCCAACCAGGAGTACAATTATTGTAAAATTTTACAAAACTTCATCGCCATATAGTTCGGCGCTTTCGAAGCCTTGACCTGTCTTTAATCACATATTCATCTATCCATAAAATTTTTTAAAAGAAGATTCAGAAAGAATTTATCGTTATTTGAGCTTGAATCATGCGTCGTAAATATCGTACAGACAGTGTAAGTCGATAAGGCGTCTTTTATGTACTACACTGTGGTGCACTTTATTACTTAGTGATAAGTACCACAATTGTGCGTTGCATAATTTCTTAGAAAACCTAAAGTGTACCAGTGTATATGAAGGTTCACTCGTCAACCTCCACACTGTCACAGTACACTATATCGTTTTTGAATCAAAATAGCAAAATTATCGGGTAATAGAAAGACATAGAAGTTCATAGAAAGACATTTGAATGATCGCTTATTCACTTGATTCCCCTCTAACTCACTTTTTTAGCGGGCTATAATACCTTACCAGCTTAAACAAGCATCCAGGCTAAGGGCGTTACGTGATTTGTGAGGCAAATTTTTTATTGTAATGCCTCGATAGCACAGTGGCATAAAAATAACGGAAAAAAGCGCCGTGATGTGCTCTTCTTATATAATCTAAAACTGCCAACTACGCAATTGTGTGTTCGCTATTATCTGTATTTAAAATCGGCAATGGAAACTTACCGCTGTACCAAATACATCCATGTTTGCTCCCTGTAACAATTTTTTTCCGATGTTGCATAGAGCCGTACACAAAGCTGCTTGCTGTTCAAATGATGATAAAGAATACGTCAAAAGCCGAGCACTGTGCGCCATCAGTGGTCGAATCTGCTCTCGCTATAGGTCGCCTCCGAGTAGCTTGCGTCAGGTCGTGACCAATGGACCCGACAAGCTGAACTGACGTTCCCCAATCCCTAGTATACCTTATACCGATTCGGCATACTCGTACATTCAGTAACATGCAATCTACTATAGTTGTCTCCTGTTGGGCTTGTCGTTAAGCGCTTCGAGTAAAGTTGTGCTTCGTCTGTAACAGCTCTATTACCGCCGAGCCGATCACTATCAAACGTGCGCTGCCGATGAATGAACATGGGGTCGGCCAAATACGAGTGTAGCTTTGAGGACTCAGCTGTGAACGCCGATTGGGAATAGGCTGGTAACCTGACAGGTCGCATTATTACTGGCGTTTCCGACATATCATGCCGTAGTCGCATTTTCACAGGTAGATGTGATGAGTTAGTGTAAACGAAAAGAAAAGTCGGTCGAAAATGGTTTGAACTATTTCGGCTAAAGTACATGTCGTGACGCACGAACATATTAAGCACCGCTGTCTAATTTGTGTTTTAGGAACATATATATGTCAAAAAATATGTATGCGTCAAATTTTACAAGCACTTTAATTAAAGCACAAGCACTTCAAGAAGGTAAAGACGTATCATTTCAACTTATCCATTGTGCGCCACATAGATGTATGATATCAACTCGCAAGGCCGAAATCTACCTGATCACGCTGTACTAATGATTGTCGTCGGTTTTCAGGATTCAATGTCCTGAGGGCTACGCTGGGCTTTAACCAATAAAAGCTACCAGTTATGAAACCCTTTAAATATACTTGTGTGATAGAGGTTGTCATATTTCCGACATAATCACAGGATAGAATATCGTGGGTTTCAAATTATAACCCAATATTGTATACCAAATTCCACCTATATCAATTCTTTAGATACTCTCTCCGTTGATAACGGCAGATGAGCAGCGATCCGCGATACTTAAACGGATCACAATATATATATATATACAGATATATATATGAAGGCGCCGATGTAATTTTTAAAATCAATTATTGTCAATCCTATTTAATAGAATTGTTTTCATTATAGTACATTTCAATAAAACTGCCTTCAGGCAAAAAATTATTTGTTTTCAAGGTGACAGTGAAATTTGTTACAAGCAGATCTAAGCTTCACTTTCTCAGACGTCCCTCGCGACATCGGTCTACTTCCCTCACTCCGCTTGCGACAGTCGCCAGGGTTCCCGTCCCAGGAGCTGCGGCCATGCAGTTGTTAACTCGTCGTGTCCCAGCGTTTTTCGTCAGACCCGAAGGTACTTTGCATCGTTTATTTCACCCATGTCTACAGCGCATTGACTATCCCAATTTAGACATAGCAGTAATATCGGACTAATTTCATCTCGAACTGCAGCAGTGCTAAGATTTTTCTAATGGCATTTTGACTATTTTGTAATTTACAGACATGAGGAGTTTTGCTGGAACGTATTTACTCTCTGCACTGTTGATGTTAATGGTGTGGCCTCAGCTCGAGACGACTAATGCAAAAATTGTCCAAAAGGTGATCGCAGGTATTGCGTTACCCGTAGTGGCTGGTGCAGGGGCGGGTCTGGCCGGCGGAGTGGTGGCAGGCGCAATGAGTGGAGCTCATCGCGATCGTGGATATCATCCGTAAGTATCAAAGACTCATATAGGTGTCACATGTCGGTGCAATTAAAATACGGTTGTACAGTGTATAGGTGTACTGGTCTATACCGCCCAACGTTCTATAACAACCTACGCACCTAAAAAATATATAGCTATATCTCATAGTTGCATTGTTTAAGAACTCCTCAGTCCATCATGACACGCGTTTTCTTTTTGGTTCTTCGATAAAATTATTTTAAGCACTGATTTAGCTTATGATGCACTACCGTACGTAAGTGAATAATCTAGGTTAGTATGTAGAATCTAGATTCGAAGGCCAAACCGACCGATCAACAATGTATTCTCAAAAAATTCAATATAGCGCACTATATCGAGTTATTCACTTCGTGCGCACTTCGGTACGTACAATAATTGCATTTATGAATTACGAATGTACGACGCTTTTAAACATTACATTCGATTTAAATATGCAAAACATTAAAGAAAGTGAATATTTCTTTGAAGACAAGTACAACGTGTATCTATATAAAATTAGGATTATTATAAGGCCGTCATACTGTTTATCACTTCAAATCATTATGGTTTTTAGTGACGTCAGGTATATATTAAAAAATATAAAATAGCAAAGGTTCTTTGAATATAGAGGAATCTTCATACAGCTTATGGGAAGCAATTAAACACGTCTCACATTCGACTCACATTGTAATAATATCTGGGAAACGCGAAAATATATGGCATTGTTTATTTTACCTCTCGTGTATTCATGAACAACAAAAAACTGAATTCAAACATTCTTTTTTCTTGAACATGTTAAATGTTTATATTTTCATCGGCGTATTTTAAGCTTTCAAATGATTTGTTTGCCTGCAAGCAAGTGCTATTTTTAGTGCTTCAAATTCCCTCTATGGTGAATGCTCCTTATCTGCCTGTAAACATGCTTTGTCGAACTTGACTGTTAGCCAAACATCCGATGCTCAAATGTTCCGTCTTCTAATGTGTGCGTCCACATGTTCATCAACTAGAAAATTGTTACGCGACAAATTAACAATGGTGAGTGGGTGATTAGCTTATTTGTGGTCTTGGTGTATATGTTATGTTTACGTGTTGTCTCTGCGTGTCTGTGTTGTCCTACCCTGTCCCACCCTCGTAACAATATTTTTAGCGCCTCTGCCACGTACTATACAACCTACGAACGTTCATACTCAACTCGGCCACGGCCTCAACCGTCACCTCTTCTGCACCACCTCCGCAAGGCTATTCAATACTCCTTTGAGCACCGTCGCCGTCCTCAATACGTCTCATGGTTGGCGACTCATTCGCCTCAGCACTATGTTAAATCCTCTTATTCAGTATATCCGAGAGCCCATTCATACCAACCGACCTACGGCGGATCATACCGCAAGGCAGTTTACCCATATGAAGGGTCGTCCATTCGGACGTCATTAACCGACGCACAAATCGAGTGTAAAGTTGTTAGTGAAGACGTTACGCCCCACAGAGAAATACCACCACTGGTGCCACCACACGAGGAGGAAGCTCATTACTTGTTTAAGCCTAAAGGGCATGACAAGATGGCAAAGGTGGTTCTTGAACATCATCATTACCACGATGACGAGGCAGAGGACGAAAATGAGGAACATCCAGAACGGAATGTGACGGGCAAAGCAGCAGATAGATACCACAAGGTTGATGAAAAGTATTATCATTATGATGAGGACAGTGACAGTCAGCAACAAAGACACGACTCAAATGAGGAAATCGATGACGACGATGAAGATTCGTTTGCTCGAAGAAGAGCGATCCGTCGAAAAACCAAGCGGAGAAATGCTGCGAAACAAAGCAAGAGTCGTCTTAAGAGCACCAGCTCGGAGAAAGAAGTAGACAGGATAATAGCTGGGCATAGATAAGGAAAAAGTAGGGAAAATACCGGAAGAAGGAATCAACACGCCTAACGCTTCTACTGTCCGCATGGTTTCGGTTCAAGACAGAGGGATAAATTTCTTACGGGTGCTCTGCCTCAAAAACAAGATTTGTGAGCAGCATGTTCCCGAGATCGAAGCTTTCAGGACAAAACCCGCTGGACGATTAAGGTTTGATTCTTAGATCTTATGCTTAATTAGACTATATACCGTGTCAAATAGGGTCAGGTACAACTCACTCATTTTCGTACAATTAGAAATAAAATTGAGTTAACTTTGCGACTTTTGTGTTTATGTGGATCACGGGGGGAGCTGTGGAGATACGTGTCAGCCATTGCTCGTCTTAGATTGTTTTTATAGGGTGTTAGTCTTTGAGCTTCCAAAATATCAACAACTAGATTATTTACGTATATTCCTTTTAGAACCTAGAATAGACAAAAACCAAATTAATTCAAACCAAAATCATCTGATTTCCGCATGCGTTTTTTCGTCACTCCTGCATGAAAACCTATCAAAATGTAACAGGGTTGCTTGTACGTATTCTCCGCGTTCTTACGCTACGGTGCTTTAATGGGAGTACTCATGATTAAGTTCTTTCTTACTAAGTGGTTGCTGCATGTGCAGTAGTTTGTGCATACTTCTCCAAGCAAGTCAGATTCTAACATTTTTTCACACATATTCAAAATATTGAATTTCAGCCAAATTGTCCACGTTCACAGATACGGCAAGGGCAACCATGGACCCTACTCTGGCTAAGATAGGAGGTCTTCTTCAAACACTATAGCACAACATCCCTTTCATGTATCCACTGGATACTTCATTCGACGCGCCTACAATTCCGTTAACGCGAATCCGCTTGTAATGTGAACGGTCAATTTAACCGTTGCTGCTCGTCAGTCGTCAGACGGTACCTACTGGATTGGCTTCTACTGTCAAACAACGCCGTTCATGCGTTTGCCAGCTAAAAACGGATAGAAGAAGAACGTTAACGTATTTACATTTTTTCGTATTTTTACGTTCTTTTTTCTTCTCTTTTCTAAAAACCTACCTGTCGTTGTTATCTGCTGCGCTACATGACTCGGTCTAGCCATGCAAAGAATAGAGGGACTAATGGATAGCATAATATACAATAGGATATAACAGGAAGTGCGTCCAACGGGCGCTGGTGCAGTCGACAATGGACCAATGAACTTCCGGGTGATGTTTAGCAAGCGGCCGTTGCCCTCATCGCGGCATCGACTGCACCGTCAGTGCCAGCATACGAATGTCTAGTGCACATTAGCCACCTAAACTGTACGTAACATTTACACGCTTCGCCACTTTGTGTTTGTTCCCTTGTGTCAATTATGCATGTACCACGTATACACTCGCGTCTTATGCGCTTTAGTATGTGTATGCATGTGCAGGCGAGTCAGAGCTTGCATACGTGCTGTGTGGTCCTTAGTGCTTTGTACGAGCATTCTTCAGACTTAGAGGATAAGCATAGCTTAGCTATTAGATTTAAAGTTTATGACTCTAAGGTATTTGAACGTGTAGGCTGTTGTCTGTAGTATAGTTTTATTGTGGTCTTCGTTGAAATTGTAAGTCTGTGATGGAATATATATCTGTGACGAATACGTGTAACCCACTTGCCATTGAACCATGTATGTTTAACTATATTATCATTGTTGTACAAATATTCACTGATGGTATTTATTATAGTGCTGCCGTACTCAAACAAACGCAGTGTTCGTAAATGCAAAGAAAAAATGCAATGATACATTTTTTAAACTAGAAAAGTAGCCAGATAGTCTTTTTATTTACTAAAATCATGACTCTTTGGTATGACGCATATTTAATTCTATAGATGAAAGATATGCTACAGACCGATAAAATATGTCGATTTGTGTAATATTGAAAAACAGAATTCGAAATTTCCATTAGAATCAGCCTAAAAAAAATTCATATAGAATGGTCGACAAAGCATGCCAATTGTCTAATTATGAGTATGTGTGTAACAATAGATAAAAACAATGGATCCACCTTTTTTGTATTCTGTCGTCAGGTCCAACGTAGCACCCTCTGCTTATGCGATAATCCATTTGAAAATTTTCCATTTTTTCTGACTATCTACGCCACTCATCTTGCAACGAAATGCAATTTCTGATCATTGTTGTTATGCCAGCAGTCACTCAACTTAACAACAAAAAAGTAAACCGAAAGTGACACAGAATTGACTGTAACTACTTCTGCGACAGTATGGGTTTGTTTGCGTGTCAACTCGGCCGAACCTGCGTATGTCTATTACGCAATAATAGTAAGACAAAAAGTATAATCAAACCAACGATAAAAACCATGAGCAATATGATTCTATGACATCGCTCCCATAGGCAAACAATGCTTATATATAACTAAGGTTATCATCAGTAGTATTACGAGATCATTATTGTTAACCCTCGAATATCCCTATGATGACCATTATTATTATGATCACTATTCTTACACAAAAGACCGCTGTAGGCTATTGATGGCCGGCGGTCGTCATTGTATGAAATAACAGAAGCAGTTGTCTTTTTACTGTAGTTGCGTTTACAGCCTTCGTGTATCTAGGCTCCCCTAGATACCCCCACCCAATCAGTACAGTGCTGTGACAAGACAGCTATGGCAATTTATGGCAATGTCTCCTTCATAGTAAAGACATTTAACGAAAGCGCACCCTGCTGTCGTCCCATGTGTATGCATTTCTGTCTTGCAAGGCGATACACGCATACAGAAACCCAATCACCTACACAATATTATTTTCGACGTTACATCGCACCATGGCCGAGGTAAGACCAACGTTACTGGCAGCAAAATCGTCTTGTCGTAGCACCCTGCCCCTTATTTGGAACCTATCACATACAACGTCACACCGATTATCGATTACTTATGGCGTTTCACGTACGTGTCGCGGTAATTCGTGTCATACCACTGGCAAGCGCAGAACATTCCTTTGAGTTTGAGCTGGCCGTTTGTTTTGTGGAAGAATCACCTCAAGGTGATCATTTCTGATTAGCCCGGCTGGCTCCCGAGGATCTGTAAAACGACTGACATGGCCCATGTTCATGACGATGATATACGGCTCTGCTGCACAGTCCTTGTCTATCCTGCTGCTGTTGTTGCTGGTTTAGTTAATATCGCTGCTCATATTGTGATTGTTGTTGTCGTTATTGTTGTCGCTGTCGTAACATGCTTTTACACTTGTACGTATGTGCGTACACGGTTTGGTAGCCGCACAAACACACCCGGGAACACTATGCTAGCGTCACTCCTGCTTGCGGGATTTGGTTGGTCGACCGTGATACTTTGTGTTATACGATATATTATATTGTTGTATGTTGTAGATCGAAAAACACACTGGCGAGGGTAACTGGGTCGCGTAATCGTACTTCGTTGCGGCATAGATGATACAGAATAACTGTGGGCGCGTTTGTTTGCTGGTAAAACGGCAAACGCGTAGTAGCAGAAATAGCAGCTGTATAACGGTTACGTAACAACGTACCAGCAGCGAGACCTAGCGCCAGAGTAATATGTTCTTGTCGTTGCTAAAGGGAGAGTAAGTGGATAAAAAGAAAATATCAGTGTACATAGACAGTCATGTGTTTTGTCGGAAGACGAGATAGAAAAACCAATTGTATTTAGCTTACAACCTGCCTCAGAATGCAGTGAGAAAGACGACCATCAGATCACATTGTATTACATACCGGTTCAACAAATTTGGCAGCCAGCTTGCGTGATGTGGTGCAACGAAGATCGGATAAAGGCAAAAAACAAAAGTTTGCTAGGTACAGCACCTATCGATATAAGGGTCAGCTATGTGATAAACAAACGTTTAAATATGTCCTATGTATATAAATATTTAGGAGTCATATGTTTTATATACATAAACCTGTCTCTACTGTGGTGAGATTTCGTAACTTCTACATGATCAAGTAGACGTGACCTTACGACGGGATTAAAGTAACACTGAATAGTCTAAAAAACATCATTGCTGCGTGGACAGCATTGAGCGCTTATCTGTCAGGCACAAAAGATCTACCTTTAGTAAACCAGCAAATCCTTGTGTAATTATTGCTACATTGTACAAAAAAAGCATTAGAGCTCGCTTTTTAGGTAATTTATAGGTGTAGTCAAGAAAGAGAATACTATAGCACATAATATTCATACGTAGACCGTCATTTTATCGGAGGCTTTTGGGGGGCAATTCTAAGCACGTTCGTGCATATTATGTGTATGTATATATGCTACTTTGTATTAGTACCATATCTATGTTATATATGTACTAAGTCTTCAATCTTACTTGTGAATAAATATTTTAACGCACGATAGCTCTATTTAGTTCATTAATACGTGCTTCAAGATAAATTGATGTATCCAATATAATCAGATCGTCTGTGATAAAAGCAAGCTTCACAGTTTTAGACGCAGCCTGAACATAAATAACACTTATTATAGTAAATCAGTTTAATTTTGGAAATTTTCATGATAGCAGAAGCAATGCAGCAGTGTATACCTATATCAATCTATTTTTAATATAATATGTACATTGCATATATATATATATATATATATATAACTGCTCTATAACGATAGGTCTAGCATCGATTGTGACGAATATCCGAACATATTTTCGCGTTTTGCTTTAAACAACGCGTGTATGCACTGAAGTGTCACCAAAATGCCATTTGCTTCTTCCAACATATTGTTGCCATTCTCTTTAGGCTAGACACAAATTCTAGACGCTGATACTAATTGTGGCAGGACGTCTATGGCCTCCATTTTCAACGAAACGAAATTTATGTTGCCTGTAGAGTTCCCGATGTCGATGACAGTAGATAACAACAAAATCACATATGACCTTTGCCTGAAATATACCGAAGCTTCGGTAAACGTGTACCCTGGCAAACTATAGCCAAACGTCATCTGAACTCGTTAATTCCGCCGTTGTAGCATATGCAAATCATTTTGGTATTCACTTGTGCAAGAACTAAAGCCTTGCTCCGGTTAGCCTTGCCTTTAGCCTTATACAATTAAGCCTTGTTAGATCTACTGGCGATTAAGTAGCCTCTCTGATTGCTAATAGAGACTCGCGGAATGCGTAGCACATCTGCTTTGCTGTATAATTGCAGCCCATTCGAAACGACTAGAGGTGGCACGATATACTCACAACCGCAAGAAGTCCCAGTCCGGATCCAACGTTGATAGCGATAGGTATCAGACTAAGCTTTCCAGCTCGGGCCAGCACAGAAACACGAAATGTAACTCCGTAGGCCTTGAATAGCGTCCGATGGCTAAGATCGTGAACCTGAGCGTGGCGGAAGTTCCAACCGCGCCCAATTTTTGCTTTGGCGTCATCGATACGACTAAAGGTATAACGAGGAATGCAGTTACGGCCTCGTGAATCCCAGTCCAGATTACAGTCCCAGCTGACCACAATCCGTACAACTCCGCCCTAAAACGATTAAAAAATAGGTATTTACAGTATGTATTGGTCTTTTGGGGGTAGATGACTTTTAAATCAGGTTTACCTTGTTGTAATATACGTGATGAAGAAATATGCCGACACCGAATGTTGTTAGTGTAATTTATATTTCTTGTAATCATTTATTGTTGTGTACGATACACAGCGAGCAATTCTCGAAAAAATATGTTTTGCCCTATCTACATATTTAAAAATCGTAGCTTACCTTGATGGCAATGCTGTCAAACGAGTTGCCAGTTTGCTCAACGATGTCGCCAATGCGAAACTTAGGGCGATGAGGATCTCGGTCTGGATGGTAGATGCAGTTTTGCAGATAGCTACAGTCTTGTGAGTCGGCAATATTTCGCCTAGAAGAGTATACAAATTTGCACTGCTAAATCATAAATTAATCACCAATTGGTTTTAGAAGATTCATTCAAATGAGAGCCACACGAAAGTATCAACAATACTAGAACATGTTTGTCAGGAACGACAACTTTGATGACCGCGATTAAATTTATTCGGACGTGCCCGCGTTGGCTTTATGACTGACTTTTTCACTTGATGAATGGCAACACTCGTTCGCCCCAAATCTAATTTGAAGGGAATTTTAACCCATTAGTGTACAGGTAACATCCCAACGAAGAGTTAAACTTCTGCAAAACACATTCGAGCCATACTTAACAATAATCTGCACCTGCATTCTGACTTACAGTTTAAGTCGGAACATCGGAAACTCGACGTAATTTTTCAGTAAAACGGTGAAGTCCTGAACATCGCGTAATAGGGGAGTGTTGTTCCGCCTAGCAAAAGCCGAAAGGATAAGAAGTCACACGGTATAAAGAATTTTTAAATAATGTCTATATATAAATATATATAAAAAGTACACTGTGTATCCCAAAATGTACCCGTGCCGAGACCCTAGATAACAGTCATTCGTCAAATCAAAACTACTCACAGCGGCCCCACGTCGTGTTCGACCGGACACCAACCACGAACTTCACAAACACCGTTCACAGAAAACACTGTCGTGGTACTCCATGCAAACGCACCCGTAGCCTTTAAAGCGCTGGAAATTACACAACGCCCAGTTTGCTCGCCATGGCTGAGTAAGAGTTTCCGCCCATCGACGCAGTCTGTATCGGAGCGACACCGTGCATCCTGCCAGAACATAGCTAACTTCTTCATTCCTCACCACCGTTCGATCGCTATTTTATATTTAGCTATTAATTTATTTTTCTTACATCAATGCTAGTAGTTCGACGCCATTATAGGCTTGTTTGTTGCAAACAACGCTATAGGCAGTGGGATTATTAGTCGCTGACATATCTTAAGACATTTAGGGTATATCGAATATCTGACATGCACTAAATACGAGCCGATATGCAATGAGCGGATACACTTTTAAAGGAACAATTCACAGCCCCTCAAATTTATAACGCGCATATATTTCTATACACGACCGTTGCATATAGTAAAAGTTAACCCGAATAAGAACCTTTGGTCACCTTAACGTTTTCATCTGGGCAACGACCTGTCCTCTGTATGGTGATAATGAGGTTTGTCGTTATGAAGAAGGAATCCGGCTCCTAAACGGCAAATGGAAAGAAAACAATATTAGCCTTGCAATATTAGCATGTAACATATATTGAACTTCCTACAATTTGAATTTATCTACCTTTGCTGTTGTTGCAGTGTTAAACGTGCTATAGCCACGTTTGTAGATTATTATGAACCTGTAAATGTTTTCGAATAATTACATTCTTATTAGGTTGGAAAATTTGGTGTTGTGCTCAAAAAAATATAACATGTCGTATTCATTTGATTTCACAGCAAATGTCTTTGACCGTTTTCAGTTCAATGTCAGTAGTAAAATGAGTGGAATTAGATCGAACGAGTGCTCTTCAAAAATCGGGACATCAAATTATCAATTTTTCTGTACAACTTCCGTTAAATTAAAATATCGGATGCAGCTTGAGGTAAACAAGACAACGAAAATTTGCTGTAATATAAACTATCCACATAAAATTTCGCTAGCTTAAGTAGTACTGTTTTACCAATTGTTACCAAATTTTACCAATAATTGGGTACTGAAAGGAAATAGGTGTTCGACAATATATATATATATATATATATATAT
>MNPL01004359.1:0-32527 GCA_002081605.1 Tropilaelaps mercedesae
ATATATATATATATATATATATATATATATATATAAACACCATCTCACGGCACATCATATATATATACATATAGATATATATATTAAAATGTTAAATTGTTTAACAAATGTGGCACTTACTATAAGTTCTAATGACTGCTACCGTACATAATAAGCAGTAGAATTGCTTTATTTTTGGATAGCCAAAATAACCAGCTGGTGCTGGTTATTTTATTTCTACACCAGTTTTAATTTCTGCGCCAACCCAACAACTCTACACCTTGTTGTGCTGAAGTATCTTTGATCACGTACTCTCGAAATTTCCATCGAGCCGTACAGATCAAAGCATCCACCCAATCATTCATTCATTGGAATAATCAAAATTGACTTATCGCTTTTAACTAGTCTGTTTCAAAATCGGATCAATCGTTCCACCGATGTTCTTAGATTCACTGTCTAGGGTTAATGTAAGAACACTTTTGAGAAAGCGCTCTTGTGGCTCTGTGTCATTGTTCCTGAAATTTGCAAACGAAACGCAATGTTCAGAATTGGACTTCGTGGTCGCGTGACTCAGTGGGGTCGCGCAGTGAGTAAATCTAAAAGCGATATAAATAATTGTACTGGAGATACTGAATGCATATGGTGGTGCACTCGAGAGAGAGTTACAATGTTTGGCTAGTCAAACAATGTGTTGCATCTTAATTGAAATGCCGGCGCAATTGCATGGACTCAAATCGATACGACTTAATACAATCATCAATAAATAAAGCAAATTTTCTTTACGTTCTTAACATCGTGTTATATACCATATAAGGAATACACGGTTTGTACACACAGAGTGCGGGAAGCGGCAAGCGTGACTCATATGATCAATGAAAGGTGATCATCGCAGCGTGAATAAAAGAATTTTTTGCATAGACTGCATTCGGAAACTTTTACTGCTTACCTACTCATTAGAGAGCTTTTGGATCGCCTTCTCCCAGTATCTTCATCACAGGTACAAGCGACACGTTTTCGTCTAGGTTCATCTATTTCCTAGCCTCCTTTAAGACAGATTTGTTTACCTTTCAACTATGTGCTTACAATTGTATATGCATAAAACAATGCAAACCCTGCATGATTTTACATTTCAGGATAAGCTACGAATGTAGCACACATTTGATCGATCCATCCGTCCTAAATTGACTATAGAACACTCTTTGGAGACTACGCGTAGTGCGGCGACCATAGACAGAACTGGTTCAGTTCGTGCGGTGCTTTACTTCACCAGAAACTTACGACTAGGCTTCAATTAAATACGACTCAACAAAATTGAACTAATCAAATGAGCTGACATTTGAACAACTCGTGGGCAAACCTTATAGTAACAAACCTATAAAAACGGTATTTACTCGACCTTCGCAACTGAATCATTTTCGCTCTCCTGCAGCGATGTTGAATAGTCCCGTACTCTTCGTCAACCACCGGCCCATCTCGTAACCACCGCCGGCTCCCGTTGAGCTTCAGGCCATCCGGTGCGACCACCAGCGCCAGTCATCAACGAAAGTCTAGATAGTGACAGTAATAGAATGCACATACCCAGTAAGAAGACCAGATCAGAGCTGCCGGATCCTCCGGATGCGCGTATCCGTGAAAATCCGGCACTACAACCGCCGTAATGTCACAGTCCTGTCACCCGAATTGCCAGCCGCTCGCGCTACTTTCTCCATCCTCATCTCCCTTATCTCTCTCTCTCTCTAGTTCTGTCTTTTCATCTACGCTCTACATCCGTCCCTATGAGACTACGACCTCTTTCTTTCTTAATGTTGTCTCCCTTCTCCCGCCGCTCTCAACAGCTCCCTATCTACTTCTGGCGCTTGGTCCAACCTCGTAACCGTTCCGATGGTTTTTCGGCTGCTGCCCTACCGTCAGCATGTGGCTTCTGCCTGCCTGATAACCGTTTGGCTTTCGCGGAGCCGGAGTCTCGAAGGGGGAGGCCCTGTTTCCATATTTGGCTGGAAGGGAAATATCCGACTGTCGAACCTGCGGTAGTCGCTGTGGTAGTCGTCGAGCGCTACTGGCCGAACGACGATCAGTTCTGTGCAGAGCGCCGGCGAGAAGGACGCATAATTCAGCGCCTGTGCACGAGTCGGGCCTGGCTCGGCTGCGATTGGTACTATACCACGCCGGTGAGCCTACTGGCGAGAAGCGGAGTCCGGCCGGCGCGCCAGGCCAGCGAGCTAGGTTGCGCAGGGTTATAACTCGGGGTCCTTCCAGTCGGTGACTCGTAGAGCCGCCGAGCGATGACGACGAAAGAGAACCGTTCAGTGCGGCTTTGCCTACACAATGACGGGATTGAGAGCGCTACGAAACGACCCGAGCGCGAGCGCGAGAAATTCTGTTCGTGATAGGGAGAGGTAGAGATAGAGCGGAGCAATACGGGTACCAGTAAACGTGCTGGAAGCATGGATTGAGAACTAAGACACCGGCAGGGGGCGCTACCCGATAACGTATACGACCAAAAACAATTACCAAGGCCATAGCATTATTTCGTCCGTGCAGAAGAAAATGCACGGCAACTGAGATTTTTACAAAAAAATTATTTTTCCAATTTCAACCTGACACAGGTATTGCATATTGATAAAATGCATATTTTCTATGATACGATACTGGACTTGAACATCTCTATTACTCTACGATCGCATGCAAAACTGCAGCTCCACCTAGCGGAGAGCTCTTCGTGGGTTTCGTAGATTTCACTCCTTGTGTAATCTGTAAATGTTGCTCGTGCTTTGCGTTGTTGGCTGGAAGTAAAACGAAAAGATGAAGCGTACGCGTCTCTGTGCGTTGTGCGGACTGGAACGGGGCCTCATCCGACCACCGGCGTCCACCTGGCGCGTCCTATTTCGCATTCGTCGTAGCCGAGTCCCTAAAAGCAAATCTTTTTGCGAGGTTTCCACTCCAGGCCGTGAGCGAACTGGCCAGAGCGGCTGGTGAGAGCCGCGACCCGGACGACGTAACCTGAGTTCGACACGGCGCCTAGCCGTGCATTACAGAGATTTCGTAGTACCGTACTATCTTTATTCATAGAACCCGCTGATCAGACGGTGGTGCTAAGCTTTCGGAGCGCCACAGGACTTGCTTAGTGGACTCACTTAGCGATGAAATTTCAGTCCTATGATATGTGGTGGAAATCCCCCTCGAAAACAAACCGCTTCCAATCTTAAGTCATCCCGTTGATTGGGCGTCGCAGCAAGACGTTGATGAGCCTCTGCTGTGACAAAGAAGGGTAGACAGGTGTCATACTGAACTGTTTAATCCATGCGACGAAAAAGCGTTTCTGCATGATAATGACTTACGTTGCGTTAATATCCGACGAACGACAGGCCGTATGATTGCACTACAGATGGTTCATGGTTCACCAGTTGCTGGCATGTTGCCCTTGAAAAGCGTGATAGCCGATCGCTAGTCCATATTTGTCTATAATTCTTGACGAAATTATTGAAGAGACTAATTAAACGCTGCACAAATATTAGTATGGCTTAAGAAGAAATATAAATTAAACTACTCCGAAAAAAATTTCGGAGGAGTTTTCTCCGCGCTATCGCTAGCTGAAATAGAAACTTTTAAACACAACCATTAAAGTTAGACTCTGCTTTAATTAGTAGAGGACACAGGTAAATGTACAGTGACATAGCGTACACATTTCATGTAACATTCTGCGTGCACCAACTACTTTATACGGAGAAAAACCTGAAATCAATTACGTGAGATCTATTTAAATGCGAGAAGCCTTAGACATAGCCATTTCGTGTCATTTGTTTTAGTTCATGCCTCCAAGGTGGGACAGTTCTTATCATCTTATCTGACCTTGTTACGCTTGCTAACTTGATGCGTCCGCGTGCGTTTTGTACGTAGGTGTACGGGCTCGATCCTTGCCATTGCACATCTACATTTATGTGGTGTGTTTCACAGGATAATGCAAAAAAGGTATCGTGGACATTAAATGTTGGCTGATGGTCAGCCCGAAATAGTTTATTTTTGTCTTGAAGTGTTTAGTCACACGACGTAGTCTCGATAACGCGTGACGCAAAAACCAAAAGGGTGCAAAGAACAGGTAAGCATTTACTTAGTTTTCGAAGTAATTGCTCAGAGACAGCAAGATGAGGCAGTAGCTGTGCATAAAATCGCAAAGAAACATAAGTTCTTTAAATTTTATGATCTGAATTATAGTTTGTGGTCTCTAGCTTGTTACTTTCATTTCACCACGGCAATTATGCCATAATCACTTTCTTTGTCTATATTGGCCACACCCAGAAGATATTCTGACTTAGCTTCAATTACTACTCTGCTTGTTTATCGCCGTGTACCGTGTATCACCATTTGGCAACATTTTTATTCGAAATAAACGCCAAAACGGCGACGGGCCCAACAAAAAACGTATTGCAACATCTTGTAAAAATAGTACTATGAACAGATCCCCATCACAGCAGAAGCCTATGCGAACGATTTAAATGCAATGGCATCTATATAAAATACATGCCTAAACACATAACCGCCGCAACACTTCTCGTGGCTAACCTTTGCGAAACCTGAGCCAAACGAAACGATTGTTCACGACAGCACCTCCAGTCTACAATTTCGAATAGTGAGTCATCCTGCCGATCTGAGTTCACCGTTATCTCACCTTGACTCCAGGATAAGCGACTCCACCCGCTTGAGCTGCACTGTTTCGACTAGTGGTTGCAATTCGCTTGGTCTTTTTTAATTCTCAGAATCTATTTTGTTCAGGCGGTTTTTCGCATCGCGAAACGCACAAATCTAATGAATTCCTGCAAAGGCGGCCGGTTGACTCGTGTAGGTATACGGCAGCATCCTGGCGGTTTCTTTTATCCTTCGCGGAAGACCCACTTGTGGTGCTTTCGTGTTGAACTCATTCATCTGTGCTTTTCAACCGAGATTCTGATTGAGCGCGAAAGGCACGCGTGAGTCGAGTCACAAACAAAGCGGCGGTGTCGGTGAGCTGACAAACAAACCTACGTCGGTTACTCACCCATTGAGCGGGTCTTTACGTCCATTCTCATGAGACGTAACACGCAATAATTACAGCTACCAGCAACTCTGTGTTTCACTCGTGCCAGCCTTGCCTACAATTTATGGAGGAAATGAAGTGAGGTGTTGCCACATTAGCAAAGATCTGCTTCTCGGGGGTTTCTAACTCGATGGAGACGTCCGAATAATGCCTCCATTTACGTGGTGTCTAGGAGATCATCTAGGAGTCACGAGTGGTAAACCGGTTGTTCAAATTGCTGCAGATGCAGCTTTTCTCCTGCTGCGTACCCTACCATAGTGCTGGAACGGACCACAGGTGAAACCATCACCATAGAACCGAAATAACAGCCCTTTTTGAATGATAATGTGCTAATAATACAATGACCATTCCTTCTAACGAGCAGTTCTGGTGGCTTTTCGTTCAAGCGGACAAAGCAGGCTAAATACACCCATTGCGACAAGCTTTTTCTGGATCCTACTAATTGTGTATTGCATAATTAGCAACTAGGCCGGACATACGTTGATTTAATCCATCTGGTGGTCGAGTCCGGCACAACGAGAATGCGAGACCAGCGTCTGTCAATTAATTTTGTTCCGAATCCTCTCAACAGCTTCAAGACGCGCATTGCCTTGTAATGTCTCGCAGTGCCTCGCAATGATGTAGGTAGAGCCCTTTCTATACTAAAAAGGATTGAGTGCCGGATTTCACCAATATTAACTTTCCTTATACGATCTCCAGTCAGATTGAGCTGATGAACCAAATGTATAACTGCAAATGTCCCTGTCTTCAAAATCCCACTGAGGCAACCAATGATTCGAGTGTCGCTCAGACGCTCGAGTTTTGCAACAAATTTTAAAAATTCCCGCGGCTGATTGCAACAAAAAACTATCGGAGGAGTCAGCAGGCTCTTCCAATTGCTACAAAGGGCGTTTTTACCTTGATGGCTGTCACAAGTGCGGACAGAACGGACCACATACGTCTGCCTGCTTGCGCTGCTTCACGTAATTCGTCACAACATCACAATTTCCTGTTTGCCAAGAATGGTTCACCCTAACTTGGTATAGGCCTAAAAGCAAGAACAGACGATCTCAGTGGCTTATTGTTCGTGGTGAAAAAGTGAGGCGAAGTAGACTACGTTTTAGACCGCTAGGGAGAAAATAAATGTTCTGAAAATGACACGATATCACCGATTTGACTCTGGGGGCATTCCGGGGACTCGACTCTAGGCGACTCTAAAGGCCCGCGAAGTATAAGCCGATTAAATATCTAGAAACGTTCGAAAACATTCTTTGCGACTTTTTGCGAAGGATGAAAAAGTAGCTACTTGAAGCATTATTCCAGAGCGGTAAGGAGTTAGCTAGCAGAAGCTGTTGTCAATTTACGTGGTAATATTTTGATTTAAAACTAAGTCAGCAAGTGTAATTTCCGTCTTGATGAAAATAAAGGAAATTAAACTCAGGTACTAACCTTGCAATTTACTTCTCGTCTTTCGTAAACAATATTATTTACGTTTTAATATCGACGTAAAGTATATTGTACAAAAACCCGTTTACAATGCAAGCATTTCTAATAGAAAATTCCGTTTAGGCAAAGTTTGCTTTGACTTTGAGCGCACGACGTTTTCAATCGAAGACACTGCTTTTTGTATCTTGTAAGGTGGACCCCATTTAATGCAAACGTGCAACGGCGGGGACTAAACGTGCACCTACGTATCCCCTCCGGTAGCAAGATGCACGCGAATACACCAAGCCATCGAGCTCCGCCAAGATCTGTTATTGTTTAACCTACCTTTCATACCGAGCTGTAGTTAAAAGTGAATTAGCATCCACAAAATTTAAAGCAATTAGGCGACATCCAGGGACACCTTCGCGAAAGCTCTCCACGTTTTTCGTAGCCCAGCTCATGTTTGCTGCGCCTCGTGCACCAACTAATTCAAACGAGTCAGCACCACCCATGCTGAAGTCGATTGCAGAAGTTTTAAGTACTAGCCAAAGCCTTCAGTAGATTGAACGGCCAGACTCGTTGCTTTTGTCAATGCTTACATTCGTTCAGGGTTACTTGACCCATAGGACACGATTTGTCGAGCTTTTCGTATTAGCCGGTGCAATCGCGAGTGTGCGAGAGAAGTGCGAGTTAAGCAACGCGACAACGCTTGGTATTCGTGAAAAATGTGCCTGTCTCTGCGTTTTCTCCCATATTTCACAGTCAATGACTTATCTTCTCAGTTAATGCTTTTAAAATGTAACGACACATACAGTGTGCGTTTTAAACTGCTGCTCGCACTAGATGTTGGATTTGGCGTCACGTTTCGAGGATCATATGACATTAAAACAGATCCAGTAACGATTTCCGTCAGAAAAAAATACCGACACTCGTTGAAAAGACATGGTTAAGCTGTAGCTTAGAAGGAACGAAGAATGAAGACACAATTCGTTCAACGAGAACGTTAAGTGAGAGATAAAAGCTGTTTTAAAAAACGCTTAGTTTAGTCAAGACTTGGCGAGGCGGTATTTCTTATTATTTGACCGTTTGTCAGCCTGAAAAAATATATAGGCCAGTAGCAGCATAACCATGAACCGTTAGGGCAGAGCGTCTTTTTTGAAGTATAAAAAACTGTAAGTACTAGACCGCTACTTGAGATATTCATTTGTTTCCGATGTTTGTTCAGGACAAGTACTTTATATGACCTTCCTTCAGAATTTATGCTGATCATGTTGGAAAAATGAGCAACCTTATCAAGTAACCATATTCATTTGAGATTTTTGAATATGTGCGAAGAACTGCCATAACTCAAAGACTGTCAGCGCGATTGCAAGGCAGCCTGCCAAGTTTTCTTCGGGTCTTCTCAAGTAAAGCGCTATCACAAACAAGTCTGCATGAGCTTATGTCAAGAAGCTTAGTTCCATGCAACCCTATTACACTTTACCAACGAAGACGCATGCTCCGAAGGCAGGTATAGTTTTGCTTACGGCGTCTCACCACTAGCCACTTGGATTTAAAGTATTTTGTCAGTCCTGTTTCCTCCTCATTGTTTCTCCAAGTCCGGGTATTCAATGATTAAATGTTTTGTTGGCTCAAATTTGCTTTGACCTAGGTATACCACTCAGTCCTTTTTAGTTCAGTATATAACTATTTGTACATCAGATCGTTGCTCCATATTTTTGCTAAAATGCTGCAACCTTAGCGTCAAAATAGTGCCATAGGTCATTCCCTTAAAATCGTCCGCACCTTGCCTTCTTGGGGCGGTTACCCGCACTCAACCAGGTCACCCATATCTACTCTGGTGCGTGCTCTTGCTTCGATGGGTCATATCGTTGGCGAGCTTAGTGACTAGTTTTGCATGTGGGCACGACTTAGGGCTTAGTTTGCTCGGCATGGGCGTGTGAAGGGTGTTGGCTATATTACTAAATTTTCGACATGGTCCAACATGAGTGCCGTATTTGTCGGAAATACAAAGTTTCCAGATTAACTGTAGTTCAAGCTCAGTATTGTCCTTTCGGGCTTACCTTGAATCTGCAAACAACGAAAAAAAATTTATCCACCAATTGTAATTTCGGATGTGACACAAAAACGCCCATGGTCTTCAATTGTCAATGATAAGAAAATATATTCTCACAAATGTGATCCTTGGGACTAGCGAATCATCTGCGAAAGGCGTAGAAACAAATGTTTATAAATGTTTCTTGTTTAGCACGTAATACAATGGTAGGAATATTGTTGGTAAACAGTTCCATACTTAACACGATATGTCGTTGCGCACACATGACGTATTTTTTGACAGCGGTTTTGAGTAAATTATTCTTTCTGGTCATTCATCTTGCTTGAAAGAGTACCTGAAAAGACCCTAAAATAGAGTGTTTATTATCCTCTTCATCATGGTGCTTAGCTGAACTGTGTGATATGCCCTTAGGTAGCCGCACGGGTGAACGAACAAAAACTTGCACCAGCTCTCGTCCATCTGGATGAAAGAAATGATACCGAGATGTTTTACTCCTAGAGAAAAAAAATATAAACGGATCGACGAACTACGCTTAGCGTTACTATTAATGTACACAACGTGTACGCTGCAGCAGTCGTTGCTATTGCTGAACTATCTCATAGATCGGCGTTCGAGCACACTAGAACGGCGTCAGTCGAAATTTGATTTTTGAACCACTCGAGATGCATTACATCATGCTATGAATTTTCCCGCGTAATATAAAAACGTGATCATGTCCCATCGGAATCGTCGGACGGTCCCATGGGCCATATTGGCCTAACGACGAGTCGAGACAATTACAGTGCTAGAAATCAGGAGGTGCTCCATCTTAGGTGGCGCAGCCTAGCTCCGTAACTTCCAGCCATCGTGGCCTAACGCATGGGCTACCAAGACCTGGACTTCCTACACCGTTAGACGGTCTGTGACGGAACGAACAGCGGGTCGCCCTGTGCAGACGGCAGCAGCGGTACAAGCCAACTCGCCCTTCCCTTTCGGCCGTCTCCTCTACAAACTCCTTTTCATGCTCGACCGTAGGTGCTGGTTATAGCGGTGCTGTATGCCCTTGAGCCGGTCTCGGAACGGTGGCACCTCCGAAACAGTGGAGAGAGCGTAAGCGAAATAAGGCGCGCTGGGCCTACGGTCTCCTCCGCCAGACGGGTCCTCTATCCATCCGCGGCGGCCGTGAGCCCTGCGCATGTACTGATCCAGTACTTACAGAACACCACCCAGCACTCAGTCGGAGACGAACTCCGGATCCCGCTGGGTGTCTCCAGCTTGGGAGTCTATCGTGACGAGACAATATCTTGTACACCGAGAAGCCGCGACCTAGAGAGCGAAAGAGAGAGAGCTAGAGCGAACACCCACGACGTAAAGCAAGAGAGAAGACTGACGATCCGCGCGCACACAGATGCCAATTCGAGCATACGTTTTTTGCGTGTTTGGCAAATAGTAGACCGCAATATAAAGTCTACCGCGCGGGACCAGCTCGACTAACTGCACGACGGCCTGATCAGCTGGCGCGCTTTTAGATGGAGTAAGTCTTGCTCGTTACCACTTGGAACGACGTTGTCAAGGACTAATCGTCGCAGCTCCACGGCATGTTCTGAAGGCTGCTCAGCAAAATGCCTCGTTCGTTTTTGCTGTGCCATCGGCGCTACAAACCTAAGTGGCGGTTTGCGTTACGGCATGCCGCCGACGAGATGGCTGCCCTTGATGTTGAAGGATTTGAAACAGACGTTTGTCTCGGACTTTCTGGAGAGTTACCATCGTTTAGTTCGCCCAAGAATCAGGCCGACGTATGGCACGAGGATGACGACGCCCTTGGAGGTTACGATTCGGCAGGTTCCGCAAGAAGCTTTACAGGTGAGCCCCCCGTCAAGTGCGCATTCCCTTGTACCAAATGACTTCAAGGCTGATTTACTTTTGGTCTACCAATTAATTACATATGGAAGCCAGCGTAAAACGTTTTGCCATCGTGGGTACAATTTTTGTAATTGGACACTTCCCTGTCTTGGTTGGTTGAATAATCATGAATATTTATACACTCTTTATATCAGGTCGAGGAATGTGTTGAGTTAACAACTTCTAGAATCCTCCGCTCAAAAGAATTTTATGTTCCACCCATTAATTATGCCAGTCCTCATATACCGTAGATTACACCCATTTCTACTCTTGAGCGTTTTCACGTCGAGACCGATTCGAGGTTATTCCTTTTGTAAACTTAAGTCTGCCTTTTTGCGAGAGATAGAGCTAAACACTGGAAACACTTTTGCTTAAGAACACTCTTCTTGAAAGTGGGTTATATTTAGAATAGGAAATTTGTGAGGGCGGCTTTATGTGTCTAAGTCTCTTCGGAAAATTATAAATATTAAACTAACCGAAAAAATAGGGAATGATGTAGATTTTCTTCTTCCTTCGGCTTTTGGCCATTACCTCACGCACAAGTTGATGAGTGGTCAACAATTTTGCCTATGCATATCTGGCTTGATGACGGTGTGGTTTAGACGCTTTCAACCGTCGATATTCGACAGTTAGTAGTTTTAGATGTTGAGGTGAGGCCCCCACTCCATATGGTTTAGATTACTAGCCATCTCCTCGCGTTAGGAATTCGTCGCACTGCATAGTTGTAGGGTGCTCCAGCATCTGTTAGGCGCGGTCACTATGTTTACATGGAATCTGTTTACATGAACGGCTCTGTAAGTTCCACTGCAAACAAGCGCATGCCCGTACACCCACACGTGAATCAGAGGACCGACTGGGTCGCCCGTCTGACAGATTTGCTGTTGACCCCGCATCTCCTGAGAAAGCAGTGCAGGCTTACGCCTTCTTGCGTCTCGTACTATCCACTGTAGATCAGCGCGTGATCGACTGGTTCGGCAATTATTTATACGCGGAAGGTCGCAGGAATGAGTAGCATATTTCTGTGGCCATCCCTCGAGTCCCCCCAGAAATGTTTAGTAGCTTGAATGTATGCATAAGATTGTTTTACGTACCTAATTTGACCCTAAAACATGCTCTGTGGCAAATGGAAGACCGGGCTCATGCGAGGAACTTGTTCCGAACTTTACGGTATCAAGCCTTGTAAAGCGTAATACCTGCTCAACTTTGTAAAAGACTGATGTGGGTCCTGTGGATAGTTTGCAACCCGTAAGCTACTCACAAGTTTACTAAACGCAATAACCGGAACGCAATACCAAGACAAGGAAAAGCGAAATCTACAACAATCACGAAGTACACAATTTGATTAAAAATACATTCATTTACACTATCGCGTCCTGGGGAATTTCGAAACAGTCATAACAAAGGAGTAAACTTTAACCCTTGGTTAGAAATTTATATTGAAAAATTCATACGAATTTCAGGAGTGTTTCCTTTATAAGTGGCGAAAATATTCACGCCTATACTATAGCGTGTTAAAGTGGATGTAGCCAGTAGGACACGTTATTAAACCATGTTACTAAGGCAATCAATATATAAATACAGGGTGCTTTAAAAGTCGTCTTTTTTTGAAACATTCATAAAATCGCTTGTGGTTGAAAGTTTTCAACCCGGTTGAGAAGCTGACGCTATTGAGCTCATTTATAAAGATCTTGCTATCACATAGAGTAACTTTTGATTATTAAGTAAATTTCAAGATAATACAGAAACAAATATGTACATTTTATTCCGTTTTACTCAGAAATTACAGCCACGCAATTAAGAACGTGTACGAAACTTCTTATTGCAAAAGAATGCAACTGTTGAATTTTTATGCAAAAAATAAAGACACGTTTAATTACGTAACAGCAGGTTTCAACATGAATGACGACTAATTCTTTTCGAGACCCATTTTAGTCTCAATAAAAGCATAAACTAAATTGTCACATCTGAACTGGCAAAAATAATCTCTTGGCTAACTATACTTCGCGTGGTAGATGTAAATTATGTTTGTTGATCATGTAGGTACTTTCATTAGCTCAAATGTGACAATTTTGTGTATTTACGTCTCACTGAGGTTAGACCAAGGTTTAAACAAAAAAAGTTGCAAACCAGTCGCCGTTCAAGTCGAGAACAGCAACACAAGACTTAGGCACGTTGCAAAAGCGTGTATATTTGTTCACGGGAAATAAACAAATGCGCGGTTCTCAATGATATTTTTCACACATATTTTCAGTTGCATAGGCCCCATTGTGGCATAAATGTAGAACGAGATGAAATGTCTCGTGCAAGTATGCTTTTATATTATTTTAAAAATGGACTGATGTTTAAAAAAAATGCAAGAACACCAATTTTACAACAAAGCGACGATTGAAAACTCTCAACTTAATTGTACTTCATAATCAAATGACATTGAACTTATACGGCAATCACTATCGAGATTTACTCGGTCCTTAGAAAGTTTCTAAATCTCTTAATTATACATGTCAATTCCCCAATTATTTTGCTATCAATATACATGAATCTTAAAATTTGACCGACTTACTTGCAGAGTTTAATTTATTAATATTGTCCCTTTCGGCTTAAATACCTCATTAACTTGGCTGCTTCTCATAGCGAAATTCATCTTATTTTTCTGTGGTGCGTCACCATATAACGATTTGCTACCTTCTGAAAGACAGCGTTTTTCACTTCCGGTTATTTACGAATATGTATGCCTATGTCTGCAGTTGTGTTCATTGGGCCATATTGCTCGCGTCCGTTCGCGTGCGAGCTCCGAATTTGTGCGCTAACAACTTGTTGTAGTACGTGCCCATCCTCAGTTATTCTCTTTCACTACTCCTGTGCTCATTCAACCACGTTCTGTGTTGTGGAGCGTAGCTGTACGGCGCTGTTCCGTTTTAAAGAAGAAGAAATAGCTTCCTCAGATGGAGTTGCTTCTCTTCTTTGCCCCTGAGTGTTAGACAGAAATTTAAGTAGGGAAGCGGATAGAGTCCTATGAACTGAGTCAGTCCTACCACATGAATGGTATTCTACTAACAAGTAAATATGAAGAAAATTCTCTTTAATATATGTATATATACGTAGAAGCAAAGCATGGCCGACGGTTGCTCGTGCGAAGCTCGTCACGGTTACGTCGTCGCCAGTAACAACCGGATCCGGAGTATATCCGCGCCAAGACGTGCTACTACGTTGTACCACATGTTTCCTTTATTGACCACTCTTTTGTTTAGATTCAGCTACCTCTTCTGCATACGGATCCCAGAAGACTGGATATATATAGCCAGATATAAAGCGAACGGAGTCTCTCGTTTAGTTTAGGCAATTTCAGGCCCTTGGCCTGTAGCCGCACTTCCGATAGCTTTGGTGCGCACGTGCTGCCCTCGAATTTGCCTATGATCTCCACCAGACGCTGCTGGTTTGTACTACCGGAGTAACCACAGATATCGTTCATGGCGTGAGTTCGTATGTCGAAATAAGCAAGATGATTGAGTTTATTTATTTTGACTTGCTTCCTTCCTCCGTTTGAAACTGAGAATGGTCGAGGGCACACTTCTCTTCGTACATCCATATTATTTGGTAGAAATGACATTCGTACCATTAGTAGATTTACAAGCGATGTAATACTTGGGCGGTATATAATGGTAAAACATGTCTGTTATCGGCTTAGGCTGATCAAGCATTGAGATACCTAGAGTCGATTTTCAGGTGAGGATCCTTTTCAGAGTCCACCTTCCAATGAGGAAAAAATGTTTGTCTTGCCTGTTTTACTTGTGGGCATTTTATGCTATTGCGACATAAATACATGGCCATAAACCATGGTCTCGAGAGCAATTACTGGTAGATACATGTGTTAAATATACAAAAATAAATGTATTGTAGACAAAAGGTCACACTATATAGTAGACACTCATCTTCGATAATATATCGAGCTCAATTGTAAGAACAAGTCGAGAAGCCTAACATGAAGAAGTGTCGTAAAGAGTTTTTTGCATATGAAGCTCGTTCACTTTCTGTCCGTTTGGCAGCTAATTGTCGTGTCCCACTTGAAGCATACATTACGATATAGAGTCGGTCTGCAGCGCGCTCTTGCGTTATAAGTTAGTACCCCGAGTATACATAACAGATAAGCATACCGTAGACTCAGCTTCGTTGTTCTCAGCTTCGTAAATAAAAAGGGAAGTATGGCTACAGAAAATGCGATACTCGAATAGCATCTAGTTCATTCACATCCTGTTCAGAAAATCCGTGGCAACAATTTTCTAACAACTAAAATTTGGATTTGACTAATTTTTGAATAGGTGAGGATTTCAATCGCTCAATTTTCGTGCTGGGGTCTTCCTATTTCCTTATTTGCGTTCACGAACGCCGCTAGGATTCTAATCTGAATGATTGTCTATGCTGCGTTTTTTTCAGATCTACAACCGGCAGCAATGAGCCCTCGTAGCGACTCAAGCGGAGACTGTGTCGTTCCCCAGCTACCGCAACCACTTGCATTAATTTCTACCCCAATGCACTCGATCCATCAGTTGCCACTCATAGCAATGGAGCCACCAAAGCAAGGCCAGCTGTTAGCGAAGCAGGTTTTGCATGCCAATAACGCCGTCCAGAGGTCGGCATGCAAGGGGTCTGCTGAGATCTCGCCCGTACCAAGTACTCCACCGTCGGTGGGCTGGCGTGACACAATGGGCACTGATCAACCGGTGGAAAATTTGCCGAGGCGAAAATCGATGATGGATGCCTTACTTGAGCAGGTTCGTGCAGCCAGAAGTGCTCTAAAGGACACAGACGTGGATATCATCTCTCAGCTGGAAGAGTCGCAACCTAGCGTTACTTACGAGCAGGACGATGAGCACAAGACCTGTGAAATCATCGGACGCACCGATATACCCGATAAAACGGATACAAAGTATCGTTCGCAAGACGTACAAGAAACGCACCCGACATGCGAAGCTAACAAGGCACAACCTGTTACAACCGAAGTCACGGTAAGTTTGTGTGAGTGATGCGGGCTTTTCTGCAGTAGCATCATGGATTCGTACTGTGATAAGCGTAGAGACGCAATATTAGACAATTTAAGACAGTTTAACAACATTAATAAGGCACTTTATGGCAGATGTGCCCCGATGAGAAGGGCATTAGGTGAAAGCATTGACGTACGGTCAAGAAATCCTTGCACAACGATTGACAGAGACCCCGAGCCACGGACGTAAATTGGACAGAACAACAGCCAATTTGAGCCTCTCTTAATTAGCTGGTCATCAATACTAAATAATTCTTCTGCTACATTTGACAGACAAACGCGGAGGAACATGATGAAGGTGGACCCTGTTGTTCTGACTGTGGAGACAGTTTCGAATCCCTACCAGATTTAGAGTCACACCGCAATAGTAAGCAAGGCTCATGCAAGAAAGCTCGTAGATGCCCTCATTGTGAGAAGGTGAGATCTTAGACCGCCACGATTCTAGCGTTAGATGGCTAGTTTCGCATTGGAAGCACGACGTAACTTACAAAAAGTATACCTCATTGGTTAGATACGTCCTGGGCGCCGCTAGTTGATTGCCATTCATGTGATGTATAGGGGATATAAAAGAATGCGAGGTATTTGAAAATATGCATTGAATTGCGTTATGCAGCACTCCGTGTTGTAATTACAACCTCCAATTAGACACAAGATCCAAGGAGTTCTATAACGATGTTTATCTATGTTGTTATCTATGCTGTTTGAACTTAATCGAAACTGTTGTTTCAGATGTATGTGTCTCTTCCGGCATACTCGATGCATATTCGAACCCACGGAGCCGGGTGTCAGTGCCCATATTGTGGGAAGCGGTTTTCCAGGCCGTGGTTGCTGCAGGGACATATTCGGTGGGTTCCAACATCGATGTTTCTTTGGCTATAATTTTTTCCGTTTGCCTAGATTGAAATAAGCCACTAAAAGAAACGAAGAAAAAGGAACGATCACAAATAGTATTTTGTCTGGCCGTTTGGCTCCAGCAATAGTCCAGTCTCTGCCTTGTAACGACATTTGCAATCGTTTGCAGCACTCACACGGGCGAAAAACCATTCTCGTGCCCGCAATGTCACAAGGCTTTCGCAGACAAGTCCAACCTCCGCGCACACATCCAGACCCACTCATCAGCCAAGCCGTTTGTTTGCGGACGATGCGGCAAAGCGTTTGCACTCAAAAGTTACCTCTACAAACACGAAGAGAGCAGTTGTCTTAAGAAGTAGTCAAATAGTTTCGTAGAGTAGGGCTGTAGGTTTGTTTGTATTATGCGTTTGTCTCGTGAGCGGAAGCGTTCTTCTGTAGAAGTGAACCGGGCGTTGGCTAGGTATCAGTGATGCAAGAATACGTAAGTATTCACGAAACAACATAAAGGTGACGTTTGAAGAGAGACAATTAACGCGGGGATACGCTCTTCATGTAAATATTTCTATGGAAATGGGTAGATTCTGTATTTCAATTAAATGTAAAAAGAGGACTTACTAAACCGAAAAAATATTCTTGACGTACTAATCCACCTAATAGGCCCTTAGCTTTGCCCTTCGTAGCTTTTGTTTAGCCGCTACGCGAGTCGTATGGATGCACCACATGCTTTAACTGATATATTGTGAGAACAACAGTATTATATTCGATTCTCACTTATTCATTCTCGTATCACGATCTCGTTAGTGCGGTAGTCTATGTCAACATAAAAAAGCTGTCTGGAGTTATTTATTTGAAAGATTGCTTCAGTTGTTAGAGCTAGTTTGGATCCTTTAAGTGTAGTTATATAATTATATCTTGAAGGCGCCACAAAGTATACATATATGGATAATGAAATTCACCATTTGCCTGAAGAGCTCCTAACTCAGCCTAGTAGACAATTGTTTTAAGAAAGCGTACCGCTCTCGGATTTACCACTGATTTGGGGTAAGCCAGCACAAAATATGTATGCGTGCATTTTAGCACTGCCAATGTATTCGAGGACGAAAACGCTGACGCGCTCAGAGATAGTCAATTTCAATGCACATCACACATAGCCGTATTCTTTACTAAGGCCGAGGTAGCCATTAATAATGACATTGTGGTTGTATATTGGTCTGGACACACGTGGTTGCCCTATCAGTATTCGCTGGGTGTATATAGGAGCGTATTATTTATTTTGTTATTTTTTAAGTAGATATGCCCTTGGACTGGCTTGAGCCTATCCCACCGAGTGAACGCTGGTCATCGATTCTTGTACTTAGCATCGCTGCCTATCGATGCACCTGCAGTTAGCAACTATTTTGAACGCCAATACCTCGCGTTATGAGACGTGCGATGTTTCGTCTCAGAGAATTTAAATGTACAAATTGGGCGTACGTATGGATAGCATATGTATATAGATCTAATGCACTCGTTGGCTTTCGAAATCGTAAACTCCAGTAGTTGCGTATTACATCTAATCACAAGCCTTTCTTATGCAGCGGAGTGCAATTGCGTCAATATTCGGACGCAGATACTCTTGTGTATATAGGACCGGTATCTGTTATGCTATGCATGTTAAGAATGAGCAAGTCATACCTGAGCCTTATTCTTCTTTGACTTTCTAGAGTGTTGTTTATAACAATGCATACATTCGTAAATAGTACTGCGCAATTTTATCTTGTCATTGCTCTTCAAATGCAAACTGTCGCATATATTTTTACCAGGGAAGTGTGTACCTTAGAGGTAGTATTAGTGCGATCTTTACCGAATTATATTAGCTCAGTCGCTTGCCGATATACACACATGTTCAAGTAATAAACGCATTACGATGTAGACGATGCTCTAGCTTCTATAGTAAAAGAATTATATTTTTGAAACCGTTCTATTATATTTGCATTCACTGAAGTGTGCAATTTTGCTCTTAGATGTGAGCCCAGTACCGCGATATAATACTCAGTGTAAGCTCATTGTAAAGGGTGTCGGATATTGATATTTATATTGGGCTTATAGAAATACACTAGTGACAGAACAATAAAGTGTCCAAGCAACTGTAAATAATCACCATGAAGCAAATTTTTATATTCTTCCTGGACGTAAAACCCGGACACCGCTAAGGTCTCCTGGCGCGGTATTTAACTTGGACATTCTACCAGATTAAAAGCTGCAATGGTTATTACAGCAAAAGCCGTTAGTTGCAATTATGAGCAGGCTCCCTATATTTAATCTAACTTATACAATTTGTGCTGCTATCTGATAGGTATCAATCAAATAAAAATAGCCAGGAATGCTTATTTTTTAAGTTAGTTTATACGCGGCGATATCTTTTACACAATTTTCCTACGATTCCATTATCCATAGCTAAATGACTCATAAACTGATTATATTAATTAGCAGTTGAAATAAATGAAGACATTCTAACAGCCCAAACGTTTGGACTGCAAATATGTATAATACTTCTTTTAAACCACCTGAAGAGCAACATGGTTAGGCTAAATCCCAGTCAACTGCATAAACGAGTTTTAGAATTGTGCATAATAATCTGAAATGGAGGCTTTCTCATTATAGAAATGATCCAATAATGAGTCCCATGTTTTAACAATAACTTCACCCGTCAGATAGGCAGAACATCAATAGAACTAGTGTATATATATATATTTGATTCTTAGATATATAGTCAGGAATTTATGTGACAGCTTGGAAGCGTTCTAGACAGCCTGGAAACCAGTTGAAATAATAATAATATAATAACAGTATTTATTTAGATAGTGCTATCAATAAAAATTATACTACCTTTACCTAAAATTATCGTGTATTTATTTGATTAGCGTGAGTGAACGGAGGTTAGATAGCTACAAAGAATGAAGTGATATTTTACTGGTAGCTGTTTAGTCTCGAGCTTTCCACCTAAAGCCCAGCATTTCATGCACTACGCGGTCTGGAACACAAAAATATGTAAGGGCGAATAATTTGAATCTTACCGAAGGGAATTTTTAGGTAACAGTATTAGGTTGTAGGGCAACGCGTGTTTTAGGAACTACTTTTCTTTCACTCTTGCTGCTGTATTGCAAGTAGGTAACTGAGGCAGGTTCGTAAACGTACCAAGGGTTTTCAAAGCTACTCTTGTGGCATCCAGTTTGTAAATTTTCTAGATTCTAAAAGATGTCTAGCTGCTTATAATATTGTTACAGTCATAGGCGCCATGGAAAGCACCTCTAAATACTTAGCAGTAGAGCAGTGTGAACTCTTCTAGGGTGTTGTCTAAAAATACACCTGCTCAAACCCGTTCGCTTTTTACGTCACAGTCAGGCCGTACAATTGCTGTGTTGTTTAACCCTCCAGCTCCTCTGGCATACTAACATGAATTGATTGATGTCCTGTTTATCAAAGGCCTTACCTGATTTAAGAAATTCGCTTGAGCTGCTTACATCAGTTCAACGACTCTCACCTAAAAAATATTTTTAGGGTCGGCCATCAGCCAAGATCTAACGTTCACGCTAGCGCTTTTTGCATTACCGTGTAAGACGGATCCCACAAATGGAAATGTGCAACGAACCGGGGCTCGAACTCGTGCACCTACGGGTCTCCTCCGGTCACAAAAAACACGCGAATGCACCAAGCCACTGATCTCGACACGACTTACATCCTATCATCACTTAACGTGTGTGTACTGTGCGTTTTACAAATGTGAGCAGGTCCCGAGGTGAAGGTTTACGTTATTTATTGCAGAATAAACTCACTCGCGTACAGAATATCTGTTGTGACTGTACATCCTCTATTCTCTTTAGATGTAATCTGCTAGAACATTTTATCCACAAGTCCGCCAATGAGAATCCAAGCCTTCATTTGAAAGCTTTCCATAACTAGTTTTTCGATGTTTCACCGGCCTGCGGATTTCGGGAGTTTGCGTTCCGTGTGTAATAAATATCGCTCAGAATGTGATCGAAACGGCTGTGGTCATATATGTTGCTTGTAGAGATAGTGCCTTTACGGAATTAACGGTCGCCATGTACTACCTGTTTTTGGGTAAACAGACTACCGTGGTGGTTTCAAGTGAGTATGACTTCAAGAAAATTCTAAATCTCATTTTACGTTTACTGTAAAAACCAGCAACGGGAAGTTTTTTGCTTTGGCTGCTGGACATTGCGTTCGTAGGCTGCCCTTAATCATGCGGACACGGCATTTTTGGGCTTTTCAAACAGATCGACCACTGGGTAGTATCTACATGGCTCACGCACGTACTCCTATACTGCCAACTCCGATTAATGTCATGACTCGAATCGAAACAAGTGAACGTATTTTAGATAAAATGATAAAGAAGAAGCATAAAATAATGAGCAAGCAAACGGTCATCGACAGTATCAACGCATTCATGTTGAATGTAAAAAGAACTTTTTCGAAACTTAGCATGTGTATACTTTTAACAAAAGAAATACAAGACGTGTTGAAAATAGCGTCATTTATTGAGTATTCTGAATCATTTAGAAAGGTAGTGCGGCTGTTTAGAAGCACTTCCTGTGAACGATGGCGGGTCCGGACTCGTCGTACTCCTCTTTGGAGATCCACATCTGCTGGAAGGTGGACAGAGAGGCAAGGATGGAGCCGCCGATCCAAACGGAATACTTCCTCTCCGGGGGAGCGATGATTTTGATTTTCATGGTGGAGGGAGCCAAGGAGGTGATTTCCTTCTGCATGCGATCAGCAATACCCGGGTACATGGTGGTACCACCAGAGAGGACAGAGTTAGCGTACAGATCCTTACGGATGTCAATGTCGCACTTCATGATTGAGTTGAAGGTGGTCTCATGAATGCCGCAAGATTCCATACCGATGAACGAGGGCTGGAAGAGGGCCTCAGGGCAACGGAAACGCTCGTTGCCGATGGTGATTACCTGACCGTCAGGAAGTTCGTACGACTTCTCAAGAGAAGAGGACGAAGCAGCAGTGGCCATTTCCTGCTCGAAGTCAAGGGCAACATAACATAGCTTCTCCTTGATGTCACGCACAATCTCACGCTCAGCGCTGGTGACAAACGAGTAACCACGCTCAGTGAGGATCTTCATCAGATAATCAGTCAGATCCCGACCGGCAAGGTCGAGACGCAGAATTGCGTGCGGAAGAGCGTAACCTTCATAGATGGGCACGGTATGGGATACACCATCACCGGAGTCAAGCACAATACCGGTGGTACGACCAGAGGCGTACAGAGAAAGCACGGCTTGAATGGCAACGTACATAGCCGGGGTGTTAAAGGTCTCAAACATGATCTGGGTCATCTTTTCACGATTAGCCTTGGGGTTAAGAGGGGGCTCGGTGAGCAGGACGGGATGCTCCTCGGGGGCGATACGCAGCTCATTGTAAAAGGTGTGATGCCAGATCTTCTCCATGTCATCCCAGTTGGTAACGATACCGTGCTCAATGGGGTACTTCAGGGTAAGAATACCTCTCTTCGACTGGGCTTCATCGCCAACGTACGCATCCTTCTGACCCATACCGACCATCACACCCTGGTGTCTGGGACGACCCACGATCGACGGGAAGACAGCGCGGGGAGCGTCATCACCAGCGAACCCGGCCTTGCATAGACCCGATCCATTATCCACCACCAGGGCGGCAACATCATCGTCACACATGGCGGCAAGAGGCCCAGAAGCTCCTCACGAACCAGATGACCAGCGCAACGCTTGAGGCCGCACTGTGATGGGCAACTAGTTTTTGAGACCTATAGGCCGTCCCAGCCTCGCCCTCGAGTCAGGCCGGAGAGGGTCGCAACTCTCGCAGCGCCCTACAAGGCGACGAATCGGCCCGTTCACACAGCCCGTTTTGCCCTGTACTAGGGCACCGCGGTTAGCACGCGGCGGCTAAAACCGGGAAAACCGGTAAGGCAGACGGCAACCCAAGAGGCTCAGTTGGGTATCTCGCCTCCGTTTGCCAACAAGCTCTTGCCAAATCGTACCACTGTCCGGAACAGGCGCGCCGGCTGCTTGACCAACGCATAGCTGCTATTCGATTCAATTACGGTTCTTGACATTCAGCTAAGAGAAATATCACAGACGACCGCTGACGCGATGATATTTGAGCGAACAACAAGTCCATATAGTGGTAACCTACGTGGGCCTTGCATAGTTGCATTTCGGCCCCACTTCCGCATGAGAAGCGCTCGTAGTCGCGTCCACTCGCCTATTGTAGATGAATTTAATAAAGAACTTGTACTAATAACAGACCGTGAAACGCATCTGTCCGCTGAAGGCAGCTGCGTGAACACTCGGACTGCACCCCGAAGAAATAGTAAAAAAACCGTGCTTTGAGTAGATCGGCCCACCCTCACCTTACGCAAATAGGGGTTATCTTTATGTCCAACTGGGCAGAAACGCCTGTTAGGCATTTTTCCGTATGTGTAGACGCCTGAACAGGTCTTTAAAGGCACGGACACTAGTACACTAGTACTGGTCGCTCAAGGCAGTGGCTGTGTATATGCACTCGCCTAAACGCTATGACAGAAGATCAAGGTGATGATGCCGATGTTGTTAGACAAAACAAACCACACAAATATGCGGTATCAATGCAAGGCTGAACTTCGGAGGAACACAGCTATAGAAAAGCCGATACGCTTGTTCGAGAGGTGTTTAGTTCTAAGCAGTGTCGTATTCAATGAGTTGATGTCTCGCAAACTTTTTATAAAAGCAATAACACCACAAAACCATACAACGTCATTATGGGTACTTAATGAACAATCATTTACTTTATTTACTTAAAAACAGAGACTACTTTATATTAGAAAGATGGGCGTGAAGTGCGCCAAAGAACACCATCGTTGGGGCAACATTTGGTGTTCGATATTCTGCCAGTCCTAAAGGCAACAGCAATACTTTCGTGATACCTACATTCAGTGCGGTTCTTACGTCACTGCTTAAGAATGGGGAAGTTCCTACTCAAGCAGAAAGGCTGTACTACATATTAACACAGCGTGGTACGATCGACCCAGAACACATGCAGCACAGTGGTTGATACACCGTGTTCTAAGTGTCACCTGTAGTGTCGAATATGGAACTTCTTGCTAATGCGCGCTTCCCTTTTTCGTAAGAAGGTTGTAAATAAATTTACACAAATGCTCATGTTCCCAACGAGGTCTAGACACCTTTGACATTGTTACGGCATAAACCACGCCGATATATTAGCCTAATCTTAACAAAAAAGCTTTGTTTGGATTTAGTAGTCTTACACTTATCTAAATATAACTTTCGCTGTTTTATCTGTACAGAAAAATGGAAGTTTCTGCCAATCTGGTTACTCACTAGACTCTAGTTTTTTACATGAATTGCCTTAAAGTGTTTCTTTGCCAGTGAGAAGATATGATAGACAATCTAATAGTTCACCGAAAGACAACGGAGGGCTGTGTGCGGTTCCGAATAGTACATCTGAGTTAATTAGGCCGATAATTTCGGTTATTGATCGCAAAAAAAGAGGTACACGTCGGCAAAGTTTCTTCGATGCCATCCTAGTAATCCTAACTTCTGTTAATGACCCCTTCAGAGATGTACTCAAAAGTACCTCGTAGCGATAGTCCAATCCACATTCCTGCGTAGCCACCGAGAAGCCCGAATAACTCGACCCCCTGTGAAATTAACATCACGCAAAAACGGTGAATTATAACTGAATTTGCTGCATTCGCAAATTGAGAAACGTACTCATGCATACGATTGGTGGCTCACGTGTGAACGTACTACTGTGACATCCGGCAACTATTAGTTCTGCATGATGCGCTTTATTGCATTTTTTTTTTTGTTAACAATTGTGCTATACAGACAAAATGTCTTCTCCAAACGAAACCCCCAAATGACCAGGGCATATCATAAATTAAGTAGAGGCCATATCGCAGACAAATTTTGCGTACTTGTAATCAAACTTTAATATTTAAAACGTTTATTTCTCCACTTGCATCGAGGTCATCCGTTAAGTACCCATTCAAGTCAGGACATGATTTTCTCGAGCGACTGTAACATAATCAAGTTCCCAATAGCAGTGTTGCCATCAGGTCTGTCGCATCAAATTGTATGAAATTCTGAATTGTCCACTTCTGAAATCAGTCAGGTATTTTAATGTGGACCCCTAATTTTTACGTGTGGCCGAAGCAGTGCATGCCCAGAGTGTGATGTGTGACCCTTTTCACAGAAGCCGAGAAATTCTAGAATCATACTTTAGCATATTCACTATTATATAATAGCTATAGTAATAATAAATATCTTTGGGTATGTAACTTGAGATTCCACATGCAGAATTACAATGTAGTTTAGTATGGTATTCATTGAAAATGGTGACCCTTGTATTTTCGTCTGTATCTACAACAACAATGAGATATGAACGGGTAAATAGAATTTATTATGATGTTAGAACTTTTAACCTAGGAATGAAAAGCTTCTTATTAGCGATCCTCGCTGAGCTGTTTTTTGGCGCCCCGTACGTGCAGAGTTAACGATATTACGCGTTCAAAAAAAGCTAAGCAAATGTGAGGAAAATAGTCGAGCAGCAAAGTGGATAAAAATGGACAGCAGTCTCGGCCTACCGAAAAAAGCGCCTGTTCCTGGCTGAATTCGATTCGGTCTGAGTAGAACTCCAGGCGCAGACGGTATCCGTTTTCGTGTATCTTTTTCGTAGTTGTTAAATTTTCGTCCGTGGTGACTCTCTCCGTTCCGCCATCCAAATCACGGAGCGACCAAACCTTAACATCATACGATACGTCCCTGGGATATGGTCACAAAGTGTGTAAGTATGGGCAGTTACTGTTTCGGAAAATATGGATGAGACATGAAGATACTGTGCGCTCCCGCAAATACACGGTAAGCCCACAGCTATGGAACCTCTAAGTTTCCCTTTGCATTTTATAGATATTCAGTACTACTTGTACATAGCAATGAAATGCAAGAGTGACTCGGTAGGAGGTAACAGATGGCAATTACAGTAGGAGTCAAGCAAGTTACGTTTCCATCAAAATCAGGTTGATCGCTAATTGCTGAAGATTAGATTGTAGATAATTAAGAAATAAAATACGAACGAATGAAGCGTATTCCAGTAAATTGGTGCGTTGCTTTTAATTTCAGACCAATATAATTCAATCTAATACTTGATTTATTAACGTAAATTCAGTTTCATAACGCAACCAAGAATTATTGTCTTGGTGAATGAGTCAAACGTGTGCCGTGACATCGTATACTAATCAATTGATCGATAATAGAATGCAACCTGAATCGAACAAGGTCATTGGTAGTTTTTGTTCAGCACCACCGATCTCATAAATTTTCTGGACGCGTGAAGACGCATAAATAGCCTAGCTAAAAGCATGCGTGTCTAATGCTTTATTATTTTTCTAGCACCACATACCGACAGTTAACGTTACAATGTTTTTGGCAGCGGTGGGCGACGTCTGCATTATACACCTGTTGAAAGCATCTAGCTAAGAAGATAACGATAAAAAAAACTTTAGAGGCCTTACGTAATATAGGATGCGACGTCAAAGATCATTAGTAACCAGCAGATAAAATACTAATCTGCAAAATAGCAATCATAAGTAAATAGAAAGCAAGTTGACGGTGATTAGTAGTCTTTCCTCCAGTCGGGAGAGAAAACCTTTGAATTTATACTTGTAACTCTGGAGTCACCTCACGAACAGGAATATTTAGCGTTTTGAGTAATCTGGGTTAAAAATTAGAAAAAGACGAATATTTCTAATGCATCTTCGTTTCATGGAACGTTATGAGCACGTACTCGTCAGGCTCAATAGGACCAAATTATGATAAAATCGTTGCCGAAGTATCGTTAGCTTTATTAGAGGGTGGAAGACGCGTACCCATGAAGTCCTCTCGTTAGCGATTTTTTGATAATAGCTCTTTATAAATATCACCAGTGCATTAAGGTATTAATCACTTACATGCCAGAAACATGTTGCATATTCGACTTGGATCCACGGTTGTTTCAGCGTATTCATGCAAGTTCAAAACACATCCACAGAGGTTCATCTCCTCGAAAATAATGCATTTCTGCGTGCAGAACTCTCGGCTTTCCTGACCGAAGAACTCTGGACCAAAACCTTCGTAACTGCGGCACATAGACGGAAACGGTGCTTGCAGTTTTTCGGTAACGAGCTAAAGAACGGGCCAGCATACATTGAGTATGAAGTTACGTTTGAAACTACGCGTGAAGAAGTATAAGAGCAAATTATTCTGTAAACGGCCCAATGAGTCGCAAAGCCACTTTCGTTCTACCTTTTCTATTGGCAAACAATAATACGTGACTGTCAAGCAAATTTAACGTAAATAAAACGGTTTTGACGCTTTGGCTATCACCTAGTATTACTTGTAGATATGAGTGATTAGCCTATGGCTCTTACACTTTTCACTGTTTAAAGCTCTGACGTACTTGTGTGTCCCAAGCCGCCAATCTGAACGAAAGCGCAACCTTAGTAGAGCATCCTTGCTTACCTGTCGCACGCCAACACGCAGATTCTTCCCCGGGGGTATTTCAACGACGGACTGTCGTACAGGGGTGGCAAAACCGGGACACTGCACAAATACAGCGGTGTCTAACACATCTGCAGCTATGCGCACCGCTCGGGAGTCCCAAGAGGAAGACATCTCAAGTCCTTGACGAGACAAGAATGGTCGACAACGTCAATTATTTATTAGCGTCCCTACTACTTGGCAATGATATGATGTCAATTTCTATGACGATGTTATATTGCTTTCAGACTTCTACTTTTTCAAATGCATGCAAAAACCATGATGGCAGTAATATGCGATTAGGTAGTGCCGATTAAATGCTTCCATGCAAATTTGAAATTTACTGAGTAAGTTATTTGAAGTTCCAATATGGGGAATGCCTGCCTTGGTCTCATTCTGGGGCGTTAGCCATGGCAATGTACCATGGTTGTCCGTAATAACCGTAAGCACGGTTAGCATACTTAAATATAAGCAATGATGTGCGTAAATGTTTACGGATATTTTCCAGTACTACACGTATAATTGCGCGCTTTCTAAAGAACCACCCTGAGGGCGAACGCAAAAAGCTGGCACAAGTAAATACAAGGCCACAGGGCGGTTGTAAATCTCGTACAATACCTAAGGTTAGTCAACTTTACCGGTTATTTGCCTGTGTAGTTCAATCTTGGTTTGAATTCCGTAAATCTCATTGAATATTGAGATATTGACTTATTGTAATACCGTTGTACCGATGTTTGTGACATCTGCTAACCGTGTCCTGAATAGCAACGGTGTATCTATGGAAATAAAAAACCTGCGTTTAACTACGAAATGTGCATATATTTCGTTAACTCACGGTAGGACCAAATGTCACGGCATTGGTGGAACGCATGAAGTTTTGGAAGAAATTGTATCAAGTCCATCGTGTAGCATTGCATACGCGGCTGCCGAAAGTATGAAGGTTTCATACTGCAAAATAGTCAATTGTCTACAGTTTAGTCTGACTTTAACAGTAAATGATCGGTTCGACACTCCTAGATGTGTATAACTTTATTAAATCAACGCAAACGTGTATCCAGCCTTCGAGCACTTCAAATTGACCTGTTGATTGATTTACGGAGGCTAGTTCTGATTTACAAGTCTGATTTCTCTTCACTGCGATAGAGATGCTTGCCCTTAGCGTTTTTATCCTTGGCACTTATCATTATTATTATTACTGATCGACATTCGCGTAGACAGCTCGTATATCGATTGCGAAACTGTCTTGATGATCAATACGGTAAAATATTGTCGACGAAACGATTCTTGCTATTAATGTAAGTGTGCAAATTCAATTACACCTGCAGGATCTAGTCAGACGATTTTGAATTAAACTGAACTCAGCTGAGTTGAAACAATGACATACTCACAAGTCGATGCAATCGAAACTCGGACACCTGGATGAAATCATTTTACAGTTGAAAAGATCACGAGACGCAAACCGCGTGAGATGCCTAATGGTGGCGTTGTTTTGAAAGTGGTATGATCCAATTGTAATCATCTAGCGAGGAAATAAAGAGGAAACCCATACGTGGGTCTTCTTTGTTACAATTAAAGCAAAAGCTGGTTGATTTTCAAAGAAAATTTTAACTAAATAACTGGGAAGTCGACGTTGATTTGCGCATGTTGTTGAAGCTGTAGATATTCAAGAATACTCACGTCCTGTTGTATGTATTTTATTAGGCTGACATTCTACTTTGCGGATTCAGCTGCGGGTACGAGTATAACGTGCAATTTTTTGTGGTAACACAGAAAAAGCGACTCAATACTCTGCTTTATTGAGAACCTCAGCGGCTGTGGCAATCCCGTAAATAAAGCCTTTTTTTACTCTAATAAGAAGTGCGCAACGTACGTTCGGGAGATACATCAGCCGCTTAAAGTCTACTAAATTCAAGGGTTGCTCTTACAATAATATTAGCCAATTAAACCAACGAATACTTAGTACAATTTGATGTAAGCTGAGTGAGTCACTCTACCTGGCCGTTAGGTGTGCATGCGCGGGGTTCTGATTTGCAAAATTCAGCCTGCAAAAAAGATGATCATTTTAAGTGCGGATCAAGTACATACCTTCATTTCAACGTGCCCGCTTAGACGTTGAATAGCAGACGAACTTAAATAACGACCAAGCTTCTTATTTGCTAACAGAATTCGACAGTATTTTAGCCGATAATCACATTGTAAGATATCATTTGATATCGTAAATATCATGCTGACGGCTTAACTCAAGTCGCAGCCAGCAGGGGTTACCTGTGAGTCAAACCAGATGTCCGGACAGAGAGTCACCGAGGGGAAAAGCAGATCTGCTGGGCTTCTTTTTTCGAACAGAAGCACCTCATACGGATAGTTAAAGAATGCTTCGAACGATTTGAAGGCCTGGTACGTAAATCCACAAAGGCATACTGAACCGATGGATAACCACAAGAGGTAGTGGAAAAGGGCGCGTCGGCCAGGAAGATGGCGACGGATGAAACGTCGCGGATTCAGGCAAGGTAGAAAAGATGCCCTTGACGGAACAAGCTTCATCTGGTGCAGCTGAATGGGCATACCAATTTCCTACATAGTGTGACAATGATTTTAATGAAGTGTTGTGAGTATGATGAAAATTGCTTACTATTTTTTGACATTGAGAGACGATATTAAAGAATATGTAATATTTTAAAAAGACTACTAACGTTTTTACTAATTATATTCTGTCTTTGTGATACTTTGACGCAGATTCTAGCTAATTTATACTTAATTAATCACATAAATATTAGCGTAAATGTGCATGTCTTGCTTTAAAAAAGCGCACCAAGGCGAATTATCGTTATAGAGTTCATATGAATCAAATTTTTTTTCGCAAATGTTTTTTTAAACCTTCAATTTTCTGCTTGTGACCTCGTGTGTGCTTGAAGGTAGACGTCAGCCACTTTCCCCAGTTCAGGCGTCACACTTGAGATCGTTAGTAATATATCCAAAGAGGCACTAGTCACTCAGAAGCCACACACATACACTCTTCATACGGCGAAATAAGTAAATCTAGTAGAAAAGCCTGCTTTTCTCATGTTTTTAAGTGAAGTTTTGATATGTAAAATTTTCTATATCAAAAAACCAAACGCAAACCTCTACCTTCTAATGCTTGATGGAGTCTACAAATATCACCACTTAATCTAAGAACCTTAAGCGCAGCGACAACAACTTCAGATCCCTCTAGTCATTGAAGTGACGCACATCTTCAACAGCCTGGCCAGAATAAAGACTCACAAACACGACCGAAATTAACATATCATTAAAATCGATAAAAATAAAGCGAAGATTAATTAACTCCACTAACGGGGTGTATGTCTCGTATGCACTACCGTCAATGGCCTGGGCACATAGATTATTGAACGGTAGTTAGGCTTCAAGTTCCTTTTGCCTTATATCCAATAGCCTCGATACAAAATGCAATCACAGTCTCCGATCCATGGCCGCTTACCTTATTGAAACAGAATACAATACCATACGTTTATACTACAGGACCGCTATCTGTTAATGACTAAACAAATTTAGTTTGACCTCGCCTAATTGTATAAATGTATAACGCGAGGCGAGTTGGTCATTGTTTGTTCCTTGGCCATCATAAGTGTCGCTGTGGCAATTATCGAGCATTTTCTGACTTCAATTCGCAAAGCTATAATTCAAATGCGTCGGGTTTCCTTACACGGATGCCGAAACACACCAAACCACATATAGCAGTTGTTCCACATCGTGTTATCTAAACATCAATCAGAATAAAACCGTAACCCACACTCTTCTATTTTCGCTCACAACGACAGAACGCTCCTACTTAGGGTCGACGCAAGTCAATGTAAAGAAACTCTGTAACGACACAGTCGAATGCAGAGGAAATGCTCGCGCGCTCGTCTCGAGCTGTGTATACAAAGAAAGCTAGGGAAAGGCCATTTTTGCCAGAGGTCCTATGGTGGGGGCCGTCGAATAGGACCGAAAGGCCTTTTTCCAATAGCTCGGATGATGACCAGGCCCGCCAGGTCGAAAGAGGTACAATCTGATTGCTCTCGCAGCTTTTTCGCCCACTCATTCAGATCCGAGCTCGGCATACCGGTTCACGCCCAGTCACAGCAGACACAGCAGCCGTTGTCTTGAGCGTCTGGAAGCACACATAGCCCGATTAGGCTACGACGTCGTTCTACCTACTGAAAATCTTCTCATAATTTCTAGGAAATAAGCAGTTCGTGGACGCTCGTGCTGCCGAACAGGCAGCGAAAGTTAGCAGAGCAACTCAAAGCGCCTTGTACAATAGTACGAATGTAGGAAAACTAACAAAGCCTGAATAGGGATTTGGAAAAGGCAGAACCTAAGGGCCTGGCCTATAAATAAGTAAATCTAGGGATTTATTTAACTATATGAAATGATATAAATAGGTAAATTCGCGAAAAATCCTGCAGACGACGCTATGTTTGGAGGAGTTCTAATTTCTAGCAGCTATCGGAAAACAATATGATAAACGTTTCAGTTATTATCCGAATAAAGTTGTATTCTTTACATACGCAGATACTTTTCTTCACAAGGGACAGTAAATAAAGTGCGACCGTAGTTTGTCATACTTGCAAATACTAAAATTTTCTATGCAAATACCACAAACATTTTTTTGGAGGTTTTCTGAAATACCTGACACCTACACACTGACTCGGTCATATCAGCGTTGGTGTGTGACTTACAAACCCACTGAAATCGGGTCCCCTTTAAATGGCTCTGACAGCTTAGAGCATTACTCCGAATTTCCATCCGGAGTTTATTGCGAGTGCTCCCTAGTCTTGCAAATGCTTGTAAATGCTGCCTAACTCCAGACTGATCCAAATCGTCTACACAGCGGCAACGTGGTCAAACTGTTTACCCCGTCGGAGATCAAGCAACTGAGCAGCGGTACATATTGCGTGTATCGTAAAAGTGAAGAATCCCTTTCGTAAAGATGGAACGTGCAAGTTTCACATGTTTATTGACTTAGTTCTTCATTGATGTTAGCTGGGTCTTAGAAGCGTGCGAGCGACAAACAGATATAGAAACGATAAGCATGCATCCAACATATTGTGGATGTGCGGCAGCACTGATGGCATATACCAGGTGTTTCGAGTGTTGCGGGCAAGTGGTGCACCAGTGCGAAATGATGCGGCTGAAACATGAGGAGCTCGTGAAGAGGCCGTTTAGAAGCACTTCCTGTGGACGATGGCGGGTCCGGACTCGTCGTACTCCTCCTTGGAGATCCACATCTGCTGGAAGGTGGACAGAGAGGCGAGGATGGAACCGCCGATCCAGACGGAATACTTCCTCTCCGGGGGAGCGATGATCTTGATCTTCATTGTGGAGGGAGCCAGGGAGGTAATTTCCTTCTGCATGCGATCAGCAATACCCGGGTACATGGTGGTACCGCCAGAGAGGACAGTGTTAGCGTACAGATCCTTACGGATGTCAATGTCGCACTTCATGATCGAGTTGAAGCTCGTCTCATGAATACCACAAGACTCCATACCAATGAACGAGGGCTGGAAGAGGGCCTCAGGGCAACGGAAACGCTCGTTGCCGATGGTGATTACCTGACCGTCAGGAAGTTCGTACGACTTCTCAAGAGAAGAGGACGAAGCAGCAGTGGCCATTTCCTGCTCGAAGTCAAGGGCAACATA
>MNPL01004360.1:0-17272 GCA_002081605.1 Tropilaelaps mercedesae
TATATATATATATATATATATATATATATATGTAGATAAATTTCAATTTGACTGCAGAAGATTGAGCAGTAGCAAAGGGTCGACAGCATAATACTGTGAATAAATATTAAGTAGATATAGAATGAATGAGTCCATATAAAGAGCAGATAGTGAAGAAGCCAGGTGTTACATTTCGCCTTTGAACTCAGAAAAAACCGTTTTGGTGGACTTTGTCAACTGAATTACTCCCTAGATCAACCAGTTTAGAAATAGGCTGGCTGTTATTGAGGTAGAACTCATATAATGTCATAAAAACTAGTTTATGTATTTCGTTGTCCCAAATCCAACATCACTAGGAACGATTCGGGTTAAGGGGTCACTTGTGAACTATGAGGCACATTAGTATGATTATTCTCTCGGGACACCACGAACAGTTAAAATGCACAGGCACCCACGAGTTTTTGATACCAAAAGACGCCTGGCACTCCGAACTGAACACGTAACCTAACATGTCCAGCAACCACCGTCACTTTAAAGACTGCAAATAATTTCGTGCTAAATCTACCAGAAAACTGTAAACTTGCCGTTTTCGTCCAGCACAAAAATGCGAGAGCAATGTTTACAAGGCAAGGTCGGCTGTTTTACTAGTTGATCGCAGTGTTCGCAGGTATCCTAATATTTTTGTAGACCCTTGTTAGAGCCACCGGGTGAAATTCTACTTAAATTCTAGCGATAGTTACTTACCTTCGGTCGAGTTGCCATTATTTATGTTTGTCACAAAGGTCTACAAGTTCGGAGAGGCCATTAAAAAACCATTCACACGCTACGCTGTGACCTCAACGAGACACATCGCATAATCCCTACAAGAAATATGTAGACAGCATCTGGCGCAATTTTCACGTAGAAATGCACAAAGCATGCATAATTGCTAACGTGCATGACAACGACAACACGACGAAAAATGAATATCGTCACAGAGCAGTAGATCGTCGTTCAAGGTTCCCAATTCTAACGGATACATCTATCCGCGACTAGGTACGCATTGAATAAACAACTCACTTTATATTTGATTGCAATTGAACCTCTAGATGGTATAGTATTACAACTAGTGATTCACGACAATGACGCCGGTTTGTAGTCGCAAGTTTTATTGATTTATTGAGTCACATTAAGTCGTTTTAGGTAATTCATATTCCCGCGGGAAAGAGGGCCTCCTAACGGGCGCGCCCCCAGGTGGCGGATAGGGGAACGCCCGCCAGATACGGCGGGTACAAAAGGGGCTTCCCCAGGGCGAGTGAGGATTTCAAGTCCCAACGGCCAGGGTAAGGCACAAGATCGCGTGTGCGCTACAGAACGATTAGACTCAGAAGGCGGAAGCGGCCAGAATTCGGAGGCGAAAAGCCGTGTTGAGGGCACAGCTTTAAAACTGGACTTGCACTCCAGGACGGTGGATATTACAGGAGCCCGAGGCAGCCTCGCCACTGTCTTGGCTGCTCTATCGTCCACTGTAGGGAAGGCTGATCGGCCTGCCCGTAGGGCCCACTCTTGCATTGATAACACGAAGCTTATAAGTGCCGCAGAATGCCCCCGAAAGGTTGGTCGGTCAGGTGACCCATCAATCCCGAGGATGCTGTGGTGCCGGGTGGCGCCCGAGTGGGACCCCATTGTGATCCGGAGGGTGCACTGCCGGGGCCACCCCGGGCTTAGTACTCCCTAAAAAATGGCCGCCAATCCATCTGCCGTCTTAAAAAGAACAGAAGCGGCGACATCGGATCGAGGTGTAGATCAAAGGGATTAAGATAAAATACGGAAAATACACATACGAAAAATGCTGGTCCCCTACTTCTTCCCACCCTACTAAAGAAATAGCGGAAGACCAGACAGAAAGTCTGAGAGTTGACCCCTTTAGAAGGGGAGGACTCGCTAGAACCCCGACGCAGGCCGAGTATACAACGCAAGCGTCGAAGTTCTCGGATCAGATGATGATAGATCTGATGGAACCTGAAGGAGCAACCCCTTTAAGGTCAATTAATAACAAGAGGAAGCATAAAAACTCAACCGAACTTGGTAGGGAAAAAGAGGAGAAAAAAGAGAGCAGAGATCGCAACGCCAGAGGAGCAACAAAACTTCAGAGAGTTACTAGACCAGCGGCAATGTATCAAAAAAAAAAACTAGCTCAACTAAACGAACAAGTTAAAGAGCTAGAAAAGACAGCCAAGAGCAGCCAAAACACTCTGATTACTCTCAAGACCGGGCTTGCTAGTCTCAGAATATTTACCGAGAAAATTATCGGTGAGATAAAAGAGACTACCGAGGGCTTCGAAAAGGCGTGAAGAAGGCTATACATGACCAGGAACAGGCTTTATGCAAGACCAGGTGGAGAACCTAGAGAGCCATATAGAAGAACTCATGGAGGAAGTAGCCAAAAGGACCAAGACACAAGAAGCGGCAGAGGCTAAACATAGAGCAGAGATGTCCGAAATGGAAAGGCTCATTGCCAGACCTTCAACTGAACAGCTCGTTCTAAAAGCAAAAGTAGAAAGAGCCGGAGGGCGACGCCCCACAAATCTAGCCAAAACGCAAACTGTGGACCCCAGTGCTCTGATAGATATGCGCAAGGTGATATTAGGAATGCGCATGATATTAGGAAGGGGCAGGACGCAGCAAAAACGCACTCCGAGATCAGGAAGGTCATGAAGGAAGAATGGCCTACAGCGCTGTTCAAGCAGACCAAGGAATCAAGGTCTAGCATTCTAACAGACCGAACGGCAAGAGCAATCCTTATAGAAGATCACAGGGCGTCGATTAAAGGAATTAAGATTAGCCAAGACAAAGCAAGGGTGGCTCAAATTGCAAATTAGAGAAAAAAAGAAAGGTGGCAGAGAGAAGCTGGCAATGAAAATCAACAACCAAGCAAAGCTGGCAGTCGAGGCCCGGGAGAATCCGCGAAATGATTTGATACCCATTGTCATCAAAGACCTAGAAGAGACAGTCACAGAAAGGGAGCTGCGAAAAGTAATCGAAAGGCATAACGGAGGAAAAGCCGTGAGCAACCTAAAGGAGTGCATCGCGGATGCCAAATGCAAGTTACCAACAGGCTGGCCGCTAAACTCGAAGATAAAAAGATTTTATCAAAGGAGCAGTGTGGCTTTAGAAAAGGCCGATCCATGATCACCGCCCTTAAACCGCACTACACTTGACAGAATAGCAAGCTGGATGGCAGCAAACCTTGTTGAGCTTGCCCTTGAGAAAAGCGAAACAATTCTGCTTATAGGCCGTAAAAAGTGCAAACCGCCAGAGATTCTACTGAACGGCCACAAGATCACCGTCAAGAGAGAGGTGAAGTACCTGAAAGTAATCCTTGACCAGGGACTTACCTTCACCCTGCATATCACCTACGTGTCAATAAAGACGCCTAAGGCCGTTACCAGTCTATCTACGATCATGCGGCAGGTGGATCGGGTGGAGGACAAACGACGACTACTTGCCACAGTCGCCGACTCTATCACCGCATACGCGGAAACAGTCTGGTCAGGGCCGGCACTTAAAAGTAAACGTAACAGGAAGAGACTGACAAGCATGCAGCGGCGGCTGGCAATCCGCATCTGCCGGGCATAGTGAACAGTGTCTACAGAGGCGGTGCTTGTACTAGCACGAACAATCCCATGGCCACATCTGTCGCGTGAACAAACAGAATGCATGGAAGGCATCTCATGCAGAAACGTGGCGAGGGAAAAGACGCTACAAGCCTGGCAGGATGAGTCGTCGTCGATGACATCGTTGGCTATAACGAACGAAAGCGAAAATGGGAGAGCAACGACCCGATTTGAACACTGGACGCGTAGCTTGATTAAAGACCTCCGCCAATGGGTCGAAAGGGAACATGGGGAGCTCTCCTACCGAATGCCCCATGTGCTTAGTGGCCATGGAGGCTTCCAAGATTATGTGTGAAAAATAGGAAAGGCGGCCACTTCAGTGTGCAGCCTATGTGACCTCGGTGAAAACGAACCGCTGCATACACCATGCTCCGGTGTCGAAAATTCGCTGTCCAGCGGTACGAGCTTGAGATTGGAGCATTTGATAGAAAGCAGATTTCTGTAGAAAATCTGGTTCCGACAATGCTCAAAGACGAAGACAAATGGAACTCGGTGTCCAGGTTCGTGGAGGCTGTAATGATAGAGAAGGAACTTGAAGAGCGCGCCCAAAGAGACGCCAATAGGCTAGGAGAACTATGCCCCTAGATATATTTTTGTAAATTCGTGCCAAAAGATCCTAGGCACCAGTCGCACAAAAAACCAGCGACCACGCCCAACCACCCTCCCTGAAGTAATGACTACTGTCGGTCCCGAGGAGAGGGCGGGGAAAGGTCAAACGGCGGACATGGCAGGTTTTAGTGGGTAGTGGGGGCGTAGGTACAACGTAGGTATGTCCCTGAGTTCCACAGTACTTGGCCCGTATCTTATGCTGCGATGTAGCGGCGGTGCCCTCGTCTGCATAAATAGCATTTTTCCTGCACCAGGTCAAAAGAAAAGGTAATTCATATTATTCTCATTATCTTCGCAGTCCACGCCCTACAAAACTTATTGCACGAACTGGCAGGCAGGAGAGGAATAGCAGAGATATTGTTGAGCCCGTCGAAGCTCTCGATTTGACTTCGGAGGAAGGACGGCAGAATGCTGCGCCAAGAACACCGTCAACACATTGGAGATCTACACTCGAAGCCAGTCACGAGTCAGGTCAACAGTAATGCCGCGGACGAAGATACAGAAAGAAAAAAACAAAAAAAGAAGAAGGCGTCTGCCACAGAAAGTGCCGTTGTAATCAAAAACGACGGAAATCTTACGCCGACACCTCCAAGACACCGAAGGCCTCGGTAGACCCTACGACAGCGGAGTGATAGTGAAATCCATCAGAAAAACGACAGATGGCGGAGCATTAACACGCATCAGAGAGGTGAAGACAAACGGTCAGGAGAAATTCACGATTGAAGTAAAGGACACAGCCAACGTGAAACTAAATGCAACGAAAGGAAGACAAACGACGTTGATAATAAAGGTCTTCCACGACGAAACTTCAGATGAAGAATACCGAGCGGCCCTTCGCAAGTTAATAGGCAAGGCTGAAACACACATTCAGATCGGAGCCAAACGCAATTGGGACTACGAATGTTGGTGGCTGTAAAGCTAGAAGCTGCAGCAGCTCAAAAGCTAGCCGTGAAAAAGCACTTGTCAGATGGACACACAAATACCGAGTGCCATTGTGGGAGCCACCTGAGAGGTGCTACAACTGTCTCCTGGAAGGTCATCTTGCAAAAAGCTGCAAGGAAGCCAAGAGAAAGACAGCTGAGTGCTATAAGTGCTGCGAGAAAGGGCATCTTGCAAAAAAGTACGCTGAAAACCCTAAATGTCGTGTCTGTAAACACGAGGGGTACAAAGCCGTAAACTGCCATAAAGAGCAACAAATGGTGAGACCCCAGGAATGCATGCCTATTACAAGCAGCATCAAGCAGAGGGGACGATGGAATCTAAAGGAAGCTATGGCCGAGGATTGGCCTCGCGCATTGGATCAGGCAGAAAGAGAGAGAAGCTGACGGAGACAACACAGCGAGTGGCGAAGAGAGTACGCTAGGAAATACGAGGGAAACCGACGGAGACCGTTTAAAAGAAACGGAGGAGTTGAAAGGGGATAACTATGCATCCAGCTCTTAAGGTGACCCAGGTAAACTTCAAAAATGTTGCAACGCGCATGATCTGTTAGAGGATACAGTTACGGCGTGGCATATCGATGTTTGCCTAACAAGAGCATATGACTAACCGACAAAAGCCAAAAGGCTGTCATCTGGTCGTGTAATCGAGAGAGGTGCTGTAATGTATAAAGGTAGAGAGGCAAGGACAGTGTTAGGGCTTCGTTTTGTTTGAGACGGCAGTTGTGATATACAGCTGTTACATCTCAGCCAACGTAGAAAAAGCCTTGTATCTCAAGTTTCTAAATGAATTGCAGACTAGAATCTCAAACCATTCGAAAGGGAAAAAGATAGCTAAGACCGACGACTTCAATGTCCACGCCGTCGAATGAGGAAGCAAGGACATCGATGAGAGAAGGCGACAACTTAACAAATGGATGGAGCTTCAGAATTTAGTCTTGGTGAATGATAGACTAATACCTACATCCAGCCGACGAGATCAAGATTCCTTCTTTGACCTGACTATGTGCAACGCAGCTGCAGACAGCGACCTTAAAAGATAGCAAGTCCATTTAGAGGAAACCTGCAGCGACCATCGTATATCTGCCTCGAGCTTATAGCACGCGTTGAGGAACGGGGTGCAACCATCGACGGCTCTGCATCGCCAGTATGGCGAGAAAGGATATGTAGGCCATAATAGCGAGATTGGTAGCCAAGCTGGAAGCAAAAGGCGCACTGGCGGGCACTCAATATGGTTTCCGCCAGAGAAAGTCGACGATGACAGCAAAAAGGTGAGTCCTGGAGGTTGCCGAAACCGAAAAAAAGGAAACGCAAAAGACACAGGGGTTATGGCTTGCTATCCTTCTCGATGTTCGGAATGGATTTAACTCATTAAGTTCGAGGGTGATTTTAGACGCGTTAGAAGCCGGAGGTGTATCGCCTTACCTGCGATGCATACTGGCTAGCTATCTGACCAATCGAAGCACCCAAAAAGGCCTTCGAGCCGGTAACCGGCCACGAGTTCACAGCAGGGATGGCATGAGGTCGGTTTTTAGACACAGACTCTGGTATCTCGCCTACAGTGTAACCCTTGAGCTGAAGTTACCGGAGTAGCTACGGTAGCGTACGCTGATGATCTAACCGTTATCATTACAGCCAGCAAGGAAAGGAAACCGGAGATCCGGTCAGAGGAAGCACTAGCTAAGATCAATGAATGGATGAAGAACCACGGACTCGAACTGCCTCCGGAAAAAAAAGTACTTAGGCTGATTCTCGATCAGAGGATGACGCTCACACAGCATATTAAGTACGCTTCCAACAAGGCTCGAAAAGCCATTCCGAATCTCGCTACAATAATGCCTTGTACGAGTAGAGCTAAAGAAGCCAGGTAACGACTACCAACTACAGTAACGAACTCAATTGTATTGCACGCAACCCTTATCAGACAGAAGACTGAATTGAAATGCAAGAGAGACTGAGAAACATTAGCTAGCACATAGCAGCTTATGGAAATTAAGATACGTCGAGCCTACAGGAGAGTGGCCACGTCGGCGGTGTTTATTCTGGTGAGATGTGTGCCGTGGCATCTCCGAACCAAAAACCGCGCGGAAAGATAGAATAATGGCGTCTCGAACAAAAACGCGCAACAGGCGACGACTGAGCGACGGCAGGAAATGGAGCAAACAATCTGGCGAAGCGGAGGAAGTAACGAGACCAGGAGACTGGACAAAACGCTTATTCCGAACGTCCGAAGTTAGATGGAGCGGACCTACGGCTAGATAATATACCATGTGACCTAAATTCTCAGTGGCCATGGGTGTTTCCAGGAGTACCTCTGGCGAATTGGAAAAGTTGCAAGCTCGACCTGCACCCTCTGCAAACTCGAAGAGATTGCCACGGCGGCACAGACAATGCTGCAGTGCCGATACTTTGCAGAGCAAAGAAGAGTGATGCAGAAAAAGATCCACAAGGAGCTAGTAATCGAAAGTAACGTTCAAACCATGCTGGAAAACGAAGATAAATGGAACGCAGTTGCGACGTTCATGGAGAGCGTCATGAGACTGGAAGAAAACCACGAACGGGCGGGCGAAACCGCAGAAAGCAAAGCGACCCAGCACCAACGCATGGCGGAGATCGAGGACTGAACTAAATCTTATTCTCAAAGTTCTGATTGTCGGCAACAGAGGCCTCCCCAACCAGATATAATACGAGAAGTAGTTCCAGGTTAGGAAGGTCGCGGGTAAATGAATCAGGTTGGGTAAATGAGATATCTACACTGCTGGCCCAAAAAGGATGTATATTTAGTGTATTGTATTTAATAAATTTGTAAAAAAGGTAACTCATATTAAGCGCTTCACTTATTTTTGGTGTATTTTGTTGCATTTCGGGAAACCTCGACTCCGGCTATAAAAGCACAGGCGAATGTTAGGGTAAATTAATACCATGTTCTAAACTGGTGGCGCTTTCAACCTAGGAAAGACAAAACTGAACTGGCGCCATTTTATGTGAAAGCATTTTCAACCAGTTGACATGGTATTTAATGAACATAATTGCGAAAGTTTGAATGGATGAGTCTCTCCAGATGCTAAGGTAAGGATTGCAATGATATCGCAATCGCTTGAGCCAAGCCTTGGTAACCAGTAGTGTACTCGGTTCTTGACGGCCTGTGGTCTCATAAAAAATTGTCAACAAACCATACTGTCGCGGAGATACAAAAGGCAAAGGCTACGCGCTAAGAAGGTAAGCGACGGTGAGCTCTTACAAATTCGAACAGGGTCGCACATCAGTGGTTCTCTTGAAAAGTTCTTGAAAAGCTATCCTGTTTTCTCCGACTCATTGTGATTCATTTTGTTCATTTTGATTCATTTTGTTTTTGGCAAATTGAACTCTCAATTAAAATGATTAATTCTCAAAAAATTCTCTTTCAGCTGAGATTTTAATATGTATGACGGGCTGGTATATGTTACTTAAAAAGCAAATAAACAGTCAGTAAATGACTCTTAAATACACCTGAAGGTACATTCGCCCTTGAACATTTTGCCAGACTCACGAACTACTCCTCGAACGCGTTTTAAGCATTTTAGTATTTCTGCATAGTATACAGACAACCCAATTCAAGCTTTGGAGAATGTCTTTATCTAAGATTGTATTCGTTCGACCATGGACAACAATATTCTTCTGCAGAGATGGCTTACCGTATACTGATTCCATTTAGAAGATCATATTTATGGCGTTTTTAATATTTTGTTGTGTATTCCTAGTGCCACCTGCGTGTAGGGAATTTAGAAGATGTCTGGTGAATGATCCAACCAAGTTAGAGTGAAAAAATAAATTTTCGTCAGCTGGACTTTAACATCAGTGTTAGGTGGATAAGTTTATTCGAGCAACGCAAAGGCAGTACATTTTCAAAAACTTCTCAGGACTCTGGACAATCTTATTATTATTTTCTATGAGCTTTATTTTCAACGGAATGACAACAATTGACCATACTCCTATTTTCATTTGACTCATACACTTGCATATACAGCACGTCAACCGTGGGTGGTCTTTTAATAAACAACGTGAAATTTCCGACCGCACTGCACTGATACGTTGTCCATAAATGTCAGTTGCTAAACAAAAAATTGGAAAATATTAGAATCAGTGAAATCGAACGAACGTGAAACAGTTTTAGAAAATTTCCTAAAAATTTCAATACTCTTCTGGGCCTATTTGTAAAATGCTTTGTTGTACAAACTTGAACCAAAACAAACAAAACGAATTAGAATACGCGAAATGGTTGTTATCTCGCAAGTCCCCCCATTTCAGTTTGTTTACTGACTGCTCATGATGTGGGATTACCTTACGCGTTAAAATATCACCATAGAACGCCCATCAACTATTTTAAGCTCACTTATTCTCATAGGATGGCCTAAATTATAAAACACATTTCAGCAGAGTGTGTAATAACAGCTACAAATTGTATTTTGCTTGAGGATTAACGTAGGCGAATGCACAAGATGGTGTAGTATTTTTAGTAGATTGACTTCCACAAGATGTATCGGAGGACAGACGTGATGTGACATCGACACACATTACGAGTTTACCTGACTATTTGAATAAAAAACGCTGCTCATTGTGATATAGTGACCAGTTAAGTAAGACACCTGCCATGAGCAGCTGTTGATATTAAGCTTTGTCGTGGCATCTGCTCTCAATTTTATTCAATGTGAGATTTTACGGCTTTGCTGACCAAATTACAATATATATATATATATATATATATATACACATATATTAAAAAGTACTCAAAGAAGGCTGTTATTAATATTTTAACGTTTTACATTGACTGAAAGAGGGTTTACATACGAATCAATTTAAATGAGCCAAAACTTTATGCTCGCAAGAGATAACCCAATAAACTTAACCTTATTGTTGTCAAATGAAGTCTCTTTACTTCTTCGAGGCCTTAATCTTATCGACGAAGCTCTTGAAACTTGTGATGCCATTGTCGTGCACCTCCTTGAAGTATTTCAAAGTCTTCAAATTATTATAGTACGCCTCCACCTTAGGGAAGGAAGTCAAGTCATAACCCATCACCTATGGATTTGCAGATCACAAAAGATAATTAGTATATAAATCTAATGTTGTAACTCTAGCAAAATATAATACACTTATATTCATGTACCTTTTAGTTCTCCGTTCTACCATATTGGTAGTGATAATAATAATATTAATAACTTGAAGAATAGAGAAAAAACTCGAGAGAGAGAAAAAACTAAGAGAATGCCTACGATATGTGTCATTATATTACAATACTATTTGTCAATTTCACCTATCGCCGGAGACACCAAACTAAGTTCGAACTTGAACCCGTTCAGACAAAACCTATTTACGAAATTTGAAATGCAGCCATGTCAGTTGAATGCACCCTAGTCTCAATAGGCGCCACACGTGTACAGGGATTCAAAGGCAACGGCGACAACAAGAGAGCAACAAGTTTAGAAGCTGGCTTTATTTTTCTCCCATCTGTTAAAATATCAGGCTCATAGACGGGACAATTGCCATGTTGCTAAAAGATCTAAGAATGTTTTAGTCAAAGGAATAGTAATTATCATCCAATACTGCATTGTTGAAAAGTAGGGCAAAATAATTTGATCGAAGTAACTTAAGTGTTTGTAAGGTGTCAGAGGTTTTACCTCAAGTGTCGAGAGAGAACTGGCCACGTTGACATCGCCAAGGCAAAGTTTGTTTCCACCAAGGTATTTCTCATCACCGAGGAAAACGCTGAGCAACTCAAGGGAACTCTTTATCTTGTTTCCAAGCACCTCGTCGAACTCTGATTTTCCATAAAAATAGACCGGGTAAAAATAGCCAGCGATCGACGTATACAAGGAGCCCAGGTCGAAATCAAGGAATCTGATTATTGAAGATGGAAAAAAGAAAATATATCAATTACACATCTGCTATGATAGCTACTAAGATTCATGCATATTGTAATGCCAAATTTCAAAATTTTTGAAAAGAAGACAAGACTTAAATTACTCTATATGTTCACGCATTGTTTGTATTGTAAGTTCTCGTCTTGCCATTACCATGAGTAATAGTTTAAAAACGTTGAAATTTCATAATTCAAATGTCCTTACAGTTTTTCCATTATTATTTCCTCAATTTGGGTATGTTATTTTTAGTCGCCAATAAAAACGGTGAAAATAAGCACGTTTCTATCAAATTGATATTATAATGCGTCTAAGCTGAAAAGTAATATATTTTTTGTTGTTTCAGTACCACTACAACTCCTTGATACCTGTCGATCATGGCACGCAGATCTGGGTTTTCTGGATAGAGGTCATGGTTGGGTGCGTACTTATTGATTAGGTAGCGGCAGATTGCTCTGGACTCAGCCAGTTTGAGACGGCCATCAACCAAGGTCGGGAGCGTGTGACCGGGGTTGATCTATTAAAATAAGATTAGTGTTAAAAAATAGGCTATCAAGATAAAATTCACAAACATGAAAAGCCACTCTAATCCAAGTACATACGAGTGATGAAAACACATAACAGAATAAGTGTTTTTTGATACAGATAACCATCATCTCAAAAGTGTCAATGGGTCCGTTCAACGTTATTATGGCGCAAGTAATATTGTGAATAAAAATCCGTATAAACACCATTCGATTGTTGAAGCGTGGTGCGAAACAGAGTATGTTATAAGCAATACCACTTTATACAAACATTTTAAAACGTACTGCGTGTTCTGTCCCAATAGCTTCGGGATTCAAAAACGCTTGTGACGTTACGAATTGCAAGCTCTTAGCTAAATTGAACAGAACTGACATTCATTGCGTAAATTGTAGCTGTGTACATAAAAATACAAAGAATTCGTATTACGGAGGGATGTACTTCGGCATGCATGACTGCCAACTTATCACACGATTCTTGGAGCGTGAAGCTGTTAACCATCTGAACAAAACTAATCAAATAGTTCCTATCTGTAATTCAACAAAAAGTGTATAGGTAACGAAGATATTTTTTTAAAGTGATCAAACGACGATCACCGTGGATTATCGATGTTCCATCACCGGTCGGAAGAACCAGTTCACTTATCATAGCCCCCAGCCCAAGCATTATGGCATAGTCCCCCCCTCCCACAATAGTTTCTAATTCTTCCTACCTTAAAAACGATTTTTATCTCCACGGCTATAACATCGACTAGGGCCTAAAAGACAATGATTGAACTTCAGAAGAGAACATAACATCCGCAGGTTTTGCCCAACTTCAAGAAGCACAACCGACAGTGATGTAAGCACATTTATTGTGTGCACATCTATCTTCGACACGCCATTGGGCATCGTAACTAAAGTTTGTTACGAATTCCTCCTTATACTACTAAAACCATCATAACATTCATATCCACTAAGTGGTGGCACACTATACGGTTTCAATTATAGGTGGCAAATAAATGTGAAGGGTCTGGTCTAGTCCGGCGCAAAGATCGCAAATACGGCGGAAATACCGGGCGGTCGAACTAGAACACGTTGAGACTCTGACTTCTAATCCCGTAAACCAAAGTCGGCTCCGCAGTAAATTTATGCGTACGCTGCGTTACTCGTCGGCAAAACCTCGAACATGACATCGGCACAGTCGGCAGATTTAAAGGTCAGAGTGTGGTTTTCTCCCAAACGCTATTAATGCTCACTTCTACAATCTGCCTTACATATCACGTCCCATTAAGCGTATGCAGATACATTCTTGAACTCAAGCGTCTTGTGCGCAACTTTTTTAGATCAACCAATAGAAATGGCCTTTTTTCAATTTTGGTTGAATGCACCGACGCAGTACGGCAGACTTGACTTACTCAGACTCGGCCAAAAAGTGGCAGTAGAACTAAATTTATAATAATAGGACTTAAGCAAATGACGAGCAACATTCACCAGAGAAAAATTATGGTGGACTTCCGAACGAAAAGGGAAATTAATGTGGAAACGAAAGGGTTAGTTGCATTTAGTCGGTACGGTTTCCATTTGGTAAAGTTTGACTGCTCTCCAATGAAACTTGAATTTAGAGAAGTTGGAAAGTATCTTTAACCTGAATTGCACTAAATTTAACCTTCGTTAGGGAATTGGTAAATATGAGACAAAACGAAACTTATTATACTGATTGAATGGAACGACCGGTGTTTGAACTGCTATAGATTTCGAATGTAGAGCCATGATTTTCTAGTATATTTATTAAAAGAACTCCTTTTTAGTATCCAATCAAAAAATCCAGCGGTCCAGAGACTACTGGTAAGTTGTACAGGTGTTATTATTATTTTTTAATATACCGAAACAATCAAACCGGAGTGATTTAAGTGAGGAAAGTAGGGGCGCGTGATGCTCTTCGCAACACATTGCAAGAGTGAACATTGTCCGTACTGACTGATTCATTCCCATAGTAACTTACGTAAAAGCACTTACAATAGTTAAGATTGCACGTGTCGCATGGTTCGTGTTATCCATCAGGCACGCGAAAACTCAGTGAAAGCAGGGTCGGATTATGCAACAATTATATGTCTGTTAACCCTGCAAATTTGCTTCCAATTCAAAGGTGTTGTCACTACCGTTGACCTGCATCAATCTGTGCAAGTAAATGTAGTGCACCTTACTTTTTAACAGATAGCTATTAAACATTATATCAATATACGGATATGTTATCAGATTGTCATATTCGTATTACAGCACAACTCGTTGCTCAACAGTAAAAAAAGTTGTACCAGTACTTGCAAGGTTTGCATTTCTCATGTTTCTCGAGTACAGTATTTTAAATTTTCTATTGTACTAAATAATGAGCCCCTATAAAAGTTTTAATAGCCGACAGACAATAGTAAACAGAATAATAGCGACACCAATCGAATCGATAGATCTGCGGAATCTTCTCAGCAGGAGATCAGCCAAAAGATGTAAGATTGGATCACCTAAGAACAATCATTAATAATAGTAATGTTAATAACGCCCGAGAATGACGAGAGAACATGTCCGTTTCACGAACGACGATATTTTCTGTTGTCACCACTATCAACGTCATCATCGTTTTGATTCCCTCATCTTTGACGCCACTTCATCGCATTGGAGTTGTTATTCAGCAATGTTTGCCCGGGGCGAATATCGTATGAAAGTCTGCGATATAAGTTTCGAACTAAGCACGATTGAACGAAAATAGCACCTGATATTTGATTTGTATATCATTTATTTGTTAAGGCACAGATCTGTTGCCAATTGTAGTCAAAACAGAATTTAGCAGATAGCCTTACACCAAAGTAGAAACCTTCAATAGCTACAGACCTTGAGGAAATCGTCGGTCAGGTGCTCCTTATTGAAGAGACTCGTGTTCTTCACAGTAAGATCAAGACCGATCAGCTTGGCTGTCCAAAGAACTGCCCGGCACGGTGGGGAGACGTCGTCGCTGTACAGAGTTGGGGCCATTGGGGTAAAGCTACCAAATTCACGTCTGTTACTTAACAACGAAATGTGATACAATCCAGTTGCAACTTAATTTGAAAATTCAGCCCCTGAGCCTTGCTTCAAAGAAGTAACCGGCCTCTCTGATCTATGTTTTTTCAAATGAAGTACAATGAGCAATGACCACGCAGACCAGCCGTACATACTTATATGAATAATATTATGGATGTGAGCCCTTAGTTTATGTAAAAAAGAAGCATGCGCAAAATACATAAAAGCTATCCACACGTTCCCACGCGTATACTTAATGTTGGCAAAACTTATTTCGAACTCGAATAAATGCATCTTCTCAAATCTATCATTTTTTGGCTTACTAACCTTTCGGCCTTTCTTGTCGGTCTGAAATTTTAAAAATGACTATACTGAGGCACTAAAAATATCTGTTGGTTGCGGGCTCTCATTTTCGCGAGCTCTTATTTTAAATCTTCGGTAGTTTTGTTTCCTTGATACGTGCTGTTTATCAAGGAACCTGTATCATTATCAAAGTATCAAAATACCCTAGACGACTGGCCTCGTTATATAGCAAATACGGCGCTAAAATTAGCCATGTTTAAATCAAGTTAAGCAGTCAGTGCGCAACAAGGAGCCAGTGTATGTTTGCGTTTTTCATCAATTGGGACATTGAATTTAAACCTCTCGAAAAAAGAAAAAGTAAAGTTACGCGTCACACAAGTACATTTGTTTATTGTTGACGCATTCTCTAGCAAAGGAGCTTAAAAGAATTGCAAAACTTTGACGAACATATATTCCGTGTACCGTGACGCTTACTTCAGGAGCATAGGCGTTGAAAAGAACCAGGTCAACCTACCATGAACACGCACTGTGCTCTCTATTCGTTAGTCAAACTAATTATTTTACTGAAAATAATTGATTAGACAGCTGAGATTGCATCGACACTAATATATGACTGCTACTAGTACAACTCTCGTCGTGATTTGCAAAAGGATATTGGCAGTCCGTCATGTCATATGTCAGCCACAGCATGTGTTGGGTCGATTTCCATAATCTGTAATACTTGGCATGGCTTTTATAATCATATCCAGCGAACAATCTCTACAACTGTTTGAATAGAACGTTCGTCGTTTTCTAAAACAAAATTAGAATCACATTCGTTCAAGCATATTTTACCAACAGTCGCATCGAGATACCTGACATTATTAGATGAAAAACCTGGCCAAGTGACGTTTTAGCACAACCAAATCAAACTACTTCATTATATCTATTAGCAAAAATAGTAAAAATAAGACATATGATAAATATACTTAAAGAAACCTTCAGCATTTGCATTTGAAACGCCACAATTTTACGCGTCAATCAAGTAACAGCAGCCTTTAACAAGCAAACGAAGTTAAGCAGTCGCCGTTCCAACTTACCTTTGGAGCTCCTTACAACATACTGCCAACTCAGCTAGTCGAATGACTGCTTTTTTTTATGTCCGCTTGCTTACCTCCGTTGCTTACCCTCCGTGTGAATAGGATATAACCAATGTATTTGTCGGAGCCTCCCTCTCTCTTTCATCGTACCTTGCAGTTCCTTCCACTCAAAGATAAAACGAATTAAACTGCCACCGCCTGTAGATGAATGCTGCACTCTGTGTAGGCAGTATTTGCCACACAAATAACTGGCCTAGAACATTCTGCGGAATTCTGTATATAACGTTGCTACAAAGCAATGCCAAAAATGATGACGCACCGATATTTATATATCCAAGTCACTGCTGCGCCGTCACGCGCTTAGCTGAGAGAGCTTTCGCAGCCGAGGTAAAATTATCTGAAGTCGCTTGAATAATCCAGAGGATAGATATTGAGGAGGTGGCTATGGTTACACCGGGCGAGGCTATCTCAAATGAAAAATCAACGACGCCAAGACGAAGATCTCCGACGGAAACCAACACATTAGAGAAGAACAGCTAGTTCACCACCTTTTTGTTAGGGCTGAACGTCGGTTAACATTAAACGTCCACGGTAATGCCTTTTGGGTTACTTCATAAGACGGACCCTATAAATGTAAATGTGCAGCTGCGGGATTTTGGTTTTTCCACACTAGGTGCGTTAAAAACCAAAAATACAGTGCTTTCATTATTTGGTAGCGAACTAAGTGGTTTATATGTATGCACTCAATACAATGAACAGTTCTTACTGCAGACATACTGTAGTCACCGTGAGTAACTTGTGTATGTCCTTGTAATGTAAAACGTGTCATAGACTTGCTTGACTACCTATTTAGTAAAGTTTGCCATATATATATATATTTTTTTTTATATCAAGCACACAATACTGACCTTTAAAATGCAAGGTGAAAGCTGTGCCATACAAGGGAAGGTAGACATTCATTACTAGCAGACGGTTTCATCTGCTACGTTAATCATAGTACAACATCAAAGCTTCAGCCAAACGAGACATATATTTGATGATGTACCAAACCGAAACGATCAACTGAATATGTCACTTTGTAAACTACTTGTGCACGTTTATTGCGATAGCACTAGTGCGTGATAGCAAAAAATCCTCTCGTTTTATCAAACGGAGCACTTCGAGTGAATTCGCATGTATAGCGCGTGTTCGCGGTAATTTATTTAAACGGCATTTCGTTGCGTACATCACGTTATATATATATATATATATATATATATA